>NW_019292069.1:25480-64707 GCF_000500325.1 Leptinotarsa decemlineata
TGCACAAGGTTATACCTTTTATGAACAACAAACCGATCTATTTACTGAATTGGAGTGAATAATTGTTATTGTGATTTTATATATTTTTGATGGCAAATGAAGAAAAGAAAGAAAGAAGATATAATCGAAAGTGAATTGTATTCTCTTGGTTTTCGTGGAAATTTTCTGTCATGGCTGATGTTGTACATGCGCTTCAGAAAAATATCAGTTAAAATCGGAGAGCATGAATCTGAATATCATAAGAGGAACCTGGGAATTTCTCAGAAATCTACTCTGGGTTCGATTATCTTTTTGTTATTTATCAACGATCTATCTGATCTATTAGTTCAGATTCTGTACAATGGCAACTGATTCATTTAAGATAGTCCTGAAGACTCACAAACATAAACTGAATATTCAAGTAGAGGAATTCATAAATTGGCGTGAAAGAAATTTCTTGGTAGTGAATGCAGAGAAAAAAGTTTGTATGTGTTTCCATTTTAGCTGACGATTTGTGACTGGTATTCGGATGGTTATCAGAAATAGTATTATTCATCTTTCTGAAGTTACAAAATTCCTTTCACGTCCACAACGAGGAACACTGGTTTAGAAGAAAATTGAAAGGAGCCGTATATATGTTGTCCAACAAAGCACTTAGCCAAGCTAGAGCAACATATGGAAACCCATAATCAAGCGGAAAACAGCCAACTCCCACCAAACGGTCAGTTTCCGCTAAACTGGTGAAGCAGAGAGAGGGAAGATGCGATAAGTGAAAGCACTCCAATGACCTATAAATAGTCATCTCTCGGAGAAATAAGTCCAGTCATCACCCGAAGACGATTGATGATACTAATATTCGAAACGTCGTGAAGTAAATTGGCTTGATATCTTAAAATTTGTTATTTTCATTTCTTGTTAATTGTTCAATTTCCAATTGTTGCTCATATTTTATTTCATTGTAATTTCAGTTTTGTTTGCTCAATATAATTTTTATTTTTCAATTTTATTGATTCTTTCAGAGATTTCAAATCATTTTATATCGTATTAGACAATGGAAACCCTTTGAAGAAAATTTTAGCACTCGAATCACTCAAGAAAAAGGCGGTCATGGTGATAGCTAAGGATATCTGTACCAATTGCTAAAAATCTTTATTCATTGATATAAATATAATGAAAAAGTACTAATGCAGTTCGCTGTGATTTTCAATATGAGAGGTTTACAAAACTGCATATACAAATAATAACAATTTTTTTTATTAACCCAAAACTTCAAGTTTCCAACTTCAAAACTGACGAAATTCAATACAATCTTTGAACTCCAGGTATGCCTGGTTTTCTGTGAGATGAACGATGCAAGCCTCACCATGAAATTCCATATTGCCGAGTTACCTGCCATTCTTCCTCTACATTCAGCCGGTTGGACGACACTAGCATGCTCAGTTGGATCGCAGCCTGTATTTTTGTCGGACCGTGTATGTACCGCTCGTCAAAAACTTGTAAACGTTTCAATCAAGCAACATGCCAACGTTAAAGTTTCAGTGAAACTCGGTAAATTCGCAACTGAAACATATTCTCTCTTATAACAAGTGTATTGGTTTTTTGAGTTTCAGAGATGGGTGAGGAGACTTCGAAGNTGAAGAGCCTTGTGGCAAGTGTCTCAAGGCGAAACATCGGTGTATACCAGTGAGGGTAATTCAATGTTTATATGAAAGTAGCTGTTTCAGGAGGACTTTCTTTCAGTTTGTGTCTGAAAGTTACTTCCTTGCATGATCTACACATCCATGTATAGAGTTACTTATTTTAAAGTTGATTATTTCTTTCCTTTCCTTGGAAGATTCCCTCATCCTTGTTTTTTGTATCAAGATGGAGTAGTAGAAAGCCAAAAACTTTCTTTCCCAATTTATTTTCTCATTTTCATGTTGAAACTTATTTTTGCACGTTATAGTTTTATAGGAAACCTGGACCCGAGTTTTTTTTTGGTGCTAGTAATTCAATATGAACGTGTGTTGACGATGTGAGTTTTTTGTAGATCATTTATTAATGAGGGTTTTAATAATTCTTATGATTTTTTTGTATTCAATAGCCGTAACGTCATCAAGAGGCCGTTGAACAAACTAACAATACATTTTCAATTACCAGAAGAGATTATCTGAAGATCTATTTGTTTGATTCGTAATTAATCCTTTCTGAAGTTGTTGCTGCAATTGAGGGGGTAAAAATCCCTAAATCTTGAAATTGAAATATATCTGCTGTCTGTTTCTTTGTGAATTAGATGCAAATATATTCGTATTATAAAATTATATCTTGCATATCGATCTCATGAATTGATACAAAACACTTTCTGAGAAATGTTCATACAGTTCGTCATTATTTTTCTAAGGACATTTCTAACATAGGAATATAATATCCTACTCGATAATGAAAGCCGTTCACATGAATATTCACCTCGCATTTGCCTTTCTCTTTGGTCAGTTTTGTTCCAGAAAACATTCATTAATCAAACCGTTGAAGGCAAAGCGCTCAACATCGCTCTACACTTCAATGTCAACACAAAGTGGCTTATATGCCTCGTGTTGTAACTTCAGCAATTTATATGTGCCACTCACCGTTGGGAAATGGTTGAAGATACGGTGACTTGTTGGTGATTCTATTGAGTTTGTTGTATTAAAGGGTTTTCTGGTGATGAATTCATTTGTCTGCAACTTCTGACTTGGAATAAATCTACCTATTTCAATTCATATTTTCACCACGACCGCTATTTTCGAATTCAGTTTCCTCTCCCTCATTTTCTTCATCACTACAATGAGACATTATTCTTCAAAAAAGGGACTAGAAAGGAGAAAGGAAACCGAATGGAAATGTTGCCTAGCTTCATTTGAACTTTTTCACCAATCCAAATGCTTGAAATTAGAACAGAACCTGTGTCTACATTTGACGTGAAGTGACGTTTGGTTATTTGGTGAAGCAAAACTAACTATTATTCATTTGAGATGAGTAGAAAACAAAACATGCTGAAGTAGTAAGCTTAAATGAGAAATTCCTGTAGACTTTTCGAGGTTACAAATTAGACAAGTTATACTTGTCATACAAAAGCTTTCTGGATTGAACTAATAAATGAAGTGAAATTTATTAGGTATTTATAGAGCGATGACGATCAGTTAGATCTATAAAAATCACTTTCAAATATTAGTGAAGTCCAACCTAATGAAAAGGAACTGGTTTTTATAAGCCTCTTGAGTGGTATACTAAACCTAACCGGATTGTACGGAAATTTTCCAGAAAGTGTTCCAGAAAGTATTTTGTATAAATTTATTGAATCGATTTGAAGACCTCGTGAACTTGAAATTTCTGCAATAGTCGAACATGACCATCCACCTGAATATGACTTACAAGTCAAAATGTGACCAATCAACAAATTATGATTACCAACTGAACTCTGACCGATTTTCCTATCAAACTCTGACCGTTTTTCAGTTTATGACCATTGACTCAGTCCATCAATTGCTATAGTATACTTTCTTTATCAATATTTTAGTATTTCAGCTGTTTATTTTATATGTATAAGCATGTTAATAGTTATTTCACACCTTGATTAGTTTTTNAGTTTGTGAGGATGGATGAATGTAATGTATGTATTTACGTTTTTTTACTTTTTCACCCCCAAAAGGGAAAATAGGTGTTTGAAGATTATATTGAATTTCTTCAGTTTTGAAGTTGGAAACCTGAAGTCCTCTGGTAAATAAAAAATATTGTAACTATTTGTTCAAAATGGTCTGTCATGAAACAACAGCTTGAAATTCATATTGTCACTTTAAAAATACAGTAATTAAAAAATTATGCCAACTACACTAAGTAATGAATAGCTTCGAGAATCGAATTATGTTACCTATGAAGAAATTTTGCAAAACTAACACAACTGTCAACATCTGCCCTCACGCGTCTGCCCGCGTTCAAGTCGCGTTTTCGGCGATGGTACTTCATTGCTTAGACCCCCCCTCCACCACGCATCGCCCCACGTCGTCTTACAGTAGAAGCGATACGCAATGGCTCACTGCGTTGCGTCAAGTTAATCTTATCGTGATAACTTTTGAACGATTCTCGGGGACTTTTATTTAGAACGCCAAGATAACTCACAGAGAACAAGATATTTTCCGACTTACGTAATACTTATCGTTATAGCATGACCATTACACAGAACATTTGTAAATTGTAGCCTATATGTTATTCTGATGTATAAGCTGTATTTTTGTGAAGTTTATTCTGAATCCGTTCAGTCGTTCAGGCACGAAAGAGCCACAAATATACATACAATTATCCATCCTCACAAACTTTAACATTTATAATATTAGTATAGAAGTATAGATTTTACACCTTGATAATTTTTTTTCATACAATAGCGATGCATTGTGTTGTTTATGCGCCATCACGCACAAGCTTTATAACTTCAGTGGTGTACTTATGTTCATTTCTAAAACTATATACAAATATTAAATTTAATTATTTATCAAAGGTTTACAAAACTGCATATACAAATAATAACAATTTTTTTTATTAACCCAAAACTTCAAGTTTCCAACTTCAAAACTGACGAAATTCAATACAATCTTTGAACTCCAATTTCCCTCCTTTGGGGGTGGAAATTACTCATTCCCTTCCTTGATGCTTATTTACGCTATACAAAGAACCTATCTGCATATTTCACGATTCTAGGTTCAGTTGCTTCGGCTGTACGTTGATATAGAAGCGGGCAACAGCTAGTAATTTATATTTTCACTTAAAAAATACAGTAACTATGCCAAATGCACTTAGTGATGAATAGTTTCGAGAATCGAATTATGTTACCTATAAAGAAATCCACAGAACTGACACAACTGTCTACGGCTCCTGTCCTCACGCGTCTGCCCACGTTTGGATCGCATTCTCGGCGATAGCGTTTCATTGCTTAAACCGCCCCTCTACCCCCGTGCATCGTTTCCCTTCATCTTATAATAATCATTATAATAATCATAATAATCGTCTTTATTGTTTCCCAGCTGTAGTTACATACAAATATTTACATAAATTACAGAGCTAGTTGCTGATATAACAAAAGGCGAAGTTCAAATCAGTTAGCACAAGTGCTACTGAGTTGTTCTTCCACATCAGTTGTTCTTCTTACAGCAGACGCGACGCGTAACGGGTCACTGCGTTGCGTCAAGTTAATCTCGTGCTAACTTTTAAACAATTCGTCGAAATTACTTAGTGTAAAAGACATAGTTTATCTATATTAATTACTTAAAACGACAATTGTATCAATTTTTATAAGAATTTGACAGATATTCTGAAATGTGCATTGTAAAAAAAGCATCCAATTCAATTGTATTCATGACCTAGTATTTTGCCAACAGTGGCATAAACGTCCGCTATCGCGGACTTTTATTTACAACTATTCAAGATAAACAATCTTACGGTACAGTATCTGCATCTAACTCCAACGGTATAGGCAGCACGCCGAAATAGCTCTCAGGGAGCAAGAATTTTTTCGACTTACTCAATACTTACCGTTATATAATGACCAAAATTACCTTCGTAAATTGTAGTTTATATTTAATCTGATGGATAAGCTGTATTTCTGTAAAGTTTCATCTGAATCCGTTCAGTCCTTTAGGCGTGAAAGAGCCATAAACATACATACATACATCCATCTACACAAACTTTCACATTTATAATAGTATAGATAGGTTATTTATCTGGAATACATTTTCAGAAACATTGTTTTTATACATAGTATGTCACTTCGAGCTTCCATTAGAAGCTTGACACTAAGTAGTGGAAGTTTCAAATATGAGTACATTGGGCTTTTTATAAATAATCACCAGTGTACAGGGTATCCTGTAGAAGCGTGGTGTACCAAAATAATTTTTTTAATGGGNTCACCGTTGGGAAATGGTTGAAGATACGGTGACTTGTTGGTGATTCTATTGAGTTTGTTGTATTAAAGGGTTTTCTGGTGATGAATTCATTTGTCTGCAACTTCTGACTTGGAATAAATCTACCTATTTCAATTCATATTTTCACCACGACCGCTATTTTCGAATTCAGTTTCTTCTCCCTCATTTTCTTCATCACTACAATGAGACATTATTCTTAAAAAAAGGGACTAGAAAGGAGAAAAGAAACCGAATGGAAATGTTGCCTAGCTTCATTTGAACTTTTTCACCAATCCAAATGCTTGAAATTAGAACAGAACCTGTGCCTCTATTTGACGTGAAGTGACGTTTGGTTATTTGGTGAAGCAAAACTAACTATTATTCATTTGAGATGAGTAGAAAACAAAACATGCTGAAGTAGAAAGCTTAAATGAAAAATTTCTGTAGATTTTTCGAGGTTACAAACTAGACAAGTTATACTTGTCATACAAAGGTTTCTGGAGTGAACTAATAAAGGAAGTGAAATTTATTAGGTATTTATAGAGCGATGAAGACCAGTCAGTTCTATAAAAATCACTTTCAAATATTAGTGAAGCCCAAACTAATGAAGAGCAACTAGTTTTTATAATCCTCGTGAGTGGTATACCAAACCCAACCGAATTGTATGGAAATTTTCCAGAAAGTGTTCCAGAAAATATTTTGTATCAATTTATTAAATCGATATGAAGACATTGCAGAACTTGACATTTCTGCAATAGTCGAACATGATCATTCACCTGAATATGACTTACAAGTCAAAATGTGACCAATCAACAAATTATGATTACCTTAAACTAACCTACTTACCTGGTCGTTTACCAGTTTATGACCATTGAGAGAACAACTTCAACAAGTTGGCACTCTACGCGGACGACACAGCTCTGCTGGCGAGATCAACAAGCCAAGCGCACGTCACTAGATACTCGCAGCAACAGGCAGATATATTAGAGGAATGGGCCAACCTGTGGAAGATCAGTATAAACCCTGACAAATCAGGCAATACTGTTCACCTGGAGGCGGGTACACCCGGAAGGAAATGTCATCTTTAACAGACAAGAGATTCCGTGGACCAACGAAGCTAGATACTTGGGGGGGTCAACCTAGACAAAGGATTAACGTTCAGGTCTCACGTACGGCAGAGAATAGGAATGGCGAGATCTGCCCGACAAAACCTATTACCAAAAATAGGTCAAAGAAGCAACATGGGACTGAAAGTGAAGTTGCTGATGATGAAGACCGTAATACTTCCGGTAATCCTGCATGCCTGCACTGCCTGGGCCAGTGCGCAGCGACATACAGATAACAGATCCAGTCGTTTATGAACGCGTGCGTAAGGGCCGCCGTAAACGTTCCAAGATATGTACCGAATAGGTACCTACATATTCCGGGATCTAGACCTGAACATACATTACGTGGACGCATACACTAGGAAACACGCAGAGGAAACGTTCGACAGAATTTGAGCGCACGACAACCCACTGCTGAGCGACTTACATAACGCACTAAACAGGAATGATCCCAGATTCCGAGAAAGGAACAAACATAGGAGGCCAACGAAGCAGAACAAAAGACCACCCCCGAGAGTTGCTGTCAGGCGGCTCAGGTAAGTATGAAAATTTCTCAACCAGACTACAAATTAATCTCATTTTCAGATTCACTGAGAACCAATGCTTGCTCGCGACTGCTGAAGTGCCCATCAGTAAGTTGAGGATAGCTCCGGAGGAGTGGGGGTGGATGAACGAGATGGGATGTTCTGCACGAATTAACCATGTGGGGGAGATTTCAACTCAGGACACTCAACCCAGGAGGGGGCATGGGGAAGGGGGACCATTGAATCACTCCATTAATTCCTATAGTATACTTCCATTATCAATATTTCGATAATTTAGCTGTGAACTATATTGTAATTTTTTTTTTATATAGATATGCATTTTAAAATTATCAAATTACTAGTTGTTGCCCGCGGCTTCGCCCGCGTAGAATTTGGTTTGTCACATTAAGTTTTGTGGTAAATCATTTGGAACAAATGCTTATAATATTTTTTTATTAACCCAAAACTTCAGGTTTCCAACTTCAAAACTGACGAAATTCAATACAATCTTCAAACCCCTATTTTCTCCCTAGAGAGGTGGAAATTCCTGATTCCTTTTATAGATGCTTATTTACACTATACAAAGAACCCACCTGTATATTCAAAAATTCTAGGTTCAGTAGCTACGGCTGTACTTTAATATAATAGTGTCAATCAATCGATAGATACCCGTTTATATAATTTTGAATAGCATCAGTAAAAAAATCTGAAAGTATTAGACTAAAATACATTGGTGATCCTAATAATCCCACTCCTACTTATATTACAAATGCGTAGTTTGTGAGGATGGATGAATGTAATGTATGTATTTACGTTTTTTTATTTTTTCACCCCCAAAAGGGAAAATAGGTGTTTGAAGATTATATTGAATTTCTTCAGTTTTGAAGTTGGAAACCTGAAGTCCTCTGGTAAATAAAAAATATTGTAACTATTTGTTCAAAATGGTCTGTCGTGAAACAACAGCTCATATTGTCACTTTAAAAATACAGTAATTAAAAAATTATGCCAACTACACTAAGTAATGAATAGCTTCGAGAATCGAATTATGTTACCTATGAAGAAATTTTGCAAAACTAACACANGAGTTATTTCGAACGACCAATCGGTTACTACTTTTAAAATGAACATGAAAATGAAACAAATTAAATGGAGAACAATGAAATATGTGGTATGCAAAAGAATAAAACTCCACAGAAGTCAATATAGGTCATTATTGAACCCATAGAAATAATTAAAAATAATTAGTAGAACGAAATAACTTCCAATGCAATATCAACGAATATCTTAAGAATTTTTTCAGATTTGGTTTTATCCAGTTTACTTGTGGTGAAAGTTACAGAGAGAGACAGAAGACGAATCTCGTGGTCGATGCTGAAGCTTGCCTCCGCAATGGACTGCCTTGGAGAGCCTTATTTATCGTCAATATGTGTGCTTCTACCCTTCTGTCGATGCCATCCATTGTGTTTCTCGTAAGAGGAGATGTCCATCTCAAATTACATCCGGGTCTGTCCTTCAAGGACAAATTGTTTCAACGAAACATACAAATGTTGGAAAATGTTGGCATTTTACTACTCCATCTTGATACAAAAATACAAAAAATTTGGAAATCTTCAATGAATCTGGATAACATTACGAGAAAAAAACAGACAATTCATTCATAAATTACGATTTTATGTCACGGAATGAATTTGATCACCGAATGTCACCGATAACATCGTAATGACATTCATTCACTTACTGGATCTATTTCAAAAGCTTAAACAATAGTCACATATAATGTGGTGATTGGAAAGCTATTTAGACGAATACAATATGCAATTCCTATCAAATAAATACATTAGTATCAAACATTCAATATTTTATTCGTTAGCAAACACTTACTTATTTCAAAGTGGTATTGCTAGTTTTGAAAATTTGCTTGGGTGAATTTTATCAGATACAGTAACGATACTTATCATTTATTATTCAAGCAAATTCACTCCAGGGCCAGATATATCAGGAGTATGAGTTGGTCGTTGGCCAAAACTTTATACTTTATATAGGCCAAACGGAGAGAATCTTCTCACAGAGAACAAAAGAATATAGAAGTAGCTTTTTGAATGCAAGGGTCAATTTGACATTGGCCAACCATTTTTTGACAGAGATACATGGAGTTGAGCTATGAGTATGAAGGTTTCAAGCTCAATGTTTTGGAATGCTCAAAAATAATTAGGTTTGAGAAATCTGAACATTTAGTGAATGATCAAATAGAGTTGAATTCTTCTCCTTTCCTGAATTTGTTTTTTATGTGGAAATTGATATTTAGTATTGATAGTTAATAAGATACAAAGTCATATGATTTAAATATTTGTTATTATATGAATCACAAATAAGGTAGAATGTTGTACTGCTGTATAACGAAACACTTACTGTTTTGTGAAGTGTCTAGTGAAAGTCTCAGAATAAAGTGTTGATTGAATATTATTATCAAACATGTGAAACAAAGTTATTGAAGAGCCCTATATTCATTAGGCATTGTGATTACTATCCATTTCCAAACTTTCCGACTGTCGGAAACAGCTCACATTTGTTTAATAAACAAACCCGAACCGTCCTTCCAGCGACAACATAATCACCCGCAACCACCACTTTGCATCAATACCCCTCCCGGCCAATCACCTAGGGGGCGCCCCGGCGGCAATTACGATCCATTACTATAAAAACATAGAAACTCAATTATCCCCAATAAGCGCCCCCGTGCCGAAAACGACGCGATGCGGAACTCGTCTTATTTCGACGAACGGAGACCGTGTCAGCCATCAGCGAACAGGGATTTCGTTTCAAACAGCCATCGTGATATATTCCTCCGTCATTATTCATCATTTCTCAATTAGCGTAATTAGTTATTGCCATATCTCGCTGGATATTACACGTATTCGTAATTTCGAATAACTCGAGTTTGCCTGGCAAGTGACGTCACGCGAAACGGACGCAGAACTCTCCTAAAACTTCTTCGTAAAGGTTCCCATGGGTGGGTGGATTACGGCTTTGAATATTAGTGCAATGGAGATTACTTTGAAAACTGGACAATGGTAGAAAGGTGAGTGGGTCCAAAGTGTGTGGGTTCATTCCACCTCTCTGCTGCGACCCGCGAAATTTATGTACAAAGTTGATCCGACCAAATCATTCGAGCTTCTTAACGAAGTCGATGGTGAAGTTAGATTTGATCCACAGCGGAGTAGGTACAAAATATGTACTCTGCTGTTTCATTCTTCCAAATGACTACAGACCAGTCGCTTTGCTATCAGTGATATCAAAAATCATGGAGAAAGCCGTAAACCACTATATCCTTAAATATTTGGAAGGCTTTGAGATCTTGAGTGATCATCAATGTGGCTTTCGGAACCAAAGATCAACAGGCGACCTACTATCGTATGTCACCCATATTTGGAATAACGCAATCGAGAAACATGGAAAGTCAAGAGCTGTTGCGCTTGTGTGACATGAAGGTTTGTTGACCAAACTTCAAAGCTATGGCTGTATATATCCATTACAGGATCGCAACAATGAAACTGCTTCAGAGACTTTTTTGCAAGAAAGTCAGTTGCTTCATTACCAACCAGATATCCAGATTATAAAAAATTCGAAAAGTTATTTGAGTTTTCCTATTGAGGAATCCTTCTATTTTTCGAACAAGAGCTCCTACATGAGTCCATGTGGATTACCAGGTATTTAATGGATTTTTGTCTATAGATTTTCGTCTCCTCCAATTCAATTGTGATACTTTTCAGTTTCCTGTCTGCGGCTGGCAGTACCACCTCTAACTTCTGAAGGGCAAACTTGTGTTGCTTCGGTCTCATCCACTTGGCTATATCCTTCATAGTTCTATTGGTAGTTCTTACCAGACTCATAATTTTGTTCTACCACCACCACGACTAGGTCATCTGCGCAGCTTATTAGCAGCCTTTCCTTGGATTTATTTCACACTAGAAGGTTCTAGTTCTAGTATTAATCCCCTTTTTGAGTATTCAGTAACACGATGCTAGTAACAGGTTTTGGCCCAATGAAACCGCTTTCAGAGACTTTTTGTGCAAGGGCGTCAGAAGCTTCATTACTGTCCAGGTCATTGTGGCCAGAAATCGAGATCAAAGTATATTTGTTTAGTTTTCCTATCGATGATAGTATCATTTGACACTTCACCATCAACTTGGATATGACTTGTTGAGCAATGTCCAGCAGCCCATGACTACCCGAGAATATTCTTATTGGTTAATAAGATAGGTCTTGAAGGATTTCGATGGCCTCTTCCTATTTGCTGTGAAGCTTTCGGCATCAAACAATTGCACCGTACATGGTGAGTGTTTGACTTTGCTCAACAATGAAGATTCATTGAATATTTTCATCTCATGTTGAGCAAACCTGAGATTTTTGTTGTCCATGAAATTGGTAATTGGCACGATCTCCGGGAACGTATTTCAACAGTTCGTTGAATCTGACCAACATAATTTTTGTCGCAGTTCTCATAGCTCATCTCATGGATTTCGTGGTCCTCATTTTCCAGCTTCGTTTTCTCTAGAGTTGATTTTTTCTAATCTTTGGTTCAACTTTCTTGTGAGAAGGGGTCTGACTTGCCCATTTCATTTTGAACCATTTTTTTCGAGAGTTTGACTTGCCAATTTCTTCAGAAAACCGTGCAGCTCATTAGCTGGATATTTTTTGGCACTAATTTCAACAATATCATTTCTTGTACTAGTTTCACTGGTCGTGAATGTTTATTATATCCTTCTGGATACAATTTTGATTGTTCATTTAGAATTTCGCCGTCTATGATTCGGTACCTTACACTCGCAGAGAACATAACGAACTGTCTCTGATCCTTTGTAGTTTCCCCTGAAGCTAAGTGTTCATTATACATACCTATTTTGTGTGCTCAAAATAGACAGTGCCCTGTACTAATTTTGAACTGAACCTTGCTGTATTTGAAAAAGTCCTTCAGTTCTTTCCTCAGATGACCCCTTAATGAAATTTTGTTTTCATGTGTTTCCAGATGAATTCATTACAAATGAAATAAATTCATTTATTTATTTCATCCAGATGGAATAAATTTATTATTTCCCTCAAAATCTCGAAATACGTCAAATTCAAATTATAATTCAACATACTTCAACGGAAAAATGCTACCCCTATCTTCAACCTTCGAATGACAGGTTGTACCTGTCTCTTCATCATCTATTCAAAAATGTTATCGCTTCTAAATTCATTGCAACAATTGAGATGAAATGAATCAAAATCATCTGGTTACCGAAATTCGATAAAATACACTCAAAACTTATTGCAATATACTCAAAACTTATATCATGTGGAGGTATTGATAATAAGAAAGTAGGCAAAAACCATAGCAATATCCTTTTTAGATGGTATCCTTTAAAAAACTGCAAATAATTTCCGTGGCAACGTAATTTAAAACGCCTCGACAACATTAGTTGCTAGTATTTTAATTTAGGTTTACAGTTCGTTAACTTCAAGTCTGACAAATTGTTAGATGAACGGAAATGCATAAAATAACAGTTTCAAAAATGATTGTTACGGAGATGAAACCCGAACACAACAGGAAGTAGCTCGCCTATTTCATGAGAAATTTCCATCGAGTAGACAGGCATCCACTACATTCAATGTTAGCCATATATCGATAGTAAACATATCAAAAGAAAATAAAATGCATTCCTATAAAATGAAACCTACTCAGGAGCTTATGGAGGACGATTTTGATAGAAGTTATTTTTGTGAGCAAATGATGGACATGTTGGATTACAATACCTTCCCATTAAAAGACGTTACATTTTCTGATGAGTATACCTTGTCTCTTAACGATCATGCTAATCAGCAAGATTGCCGCTACTGGTCAACGGAAAATCATGACTGGATGAGAAAAGAATACACGCAATACCAAAATGATGTCATTCCAAGTTTAGCAAATTTATATCCTGATCCAAGAAACCCTCAAATTCCAGTGAATACGATATGATTTCAGCAGGATGGACCACCACCACATTACCAAGTCAATGACCTGCAATACCTCCATACAACATATCCCAATTGTTGGATAGGGAGGCGAGGATCGAGTTGATGGCCAGCGCGATCATCTGATCTTTCATCATTAGATTTCTTTTTAAGGGGATATGCACAGAGCAATGTGTACAAAGCTAAACCTTCAGATTTGAATGACTTAAAAGAACGAATAACGCTTGCGATTAGGTTGGTCACGCCTGATATGTTGAATAATGTTAGAAGACAGTTTTATTTGAGAGTAGGATGTTGCCAAGACGTTCGCGGTGAACATTTTGAACATCTACTTCGTTAACATCCATAGTTCTTTTTCGTATTCTACATTTCATTACGTTTTGCATTACATTTTATTTGTTGAATGTATTTTATGGAATTTCGATAACCACATGATTTAAATTTATTTTATCTTGATTGTTGCAATAAACTTGAAAGCGATAACATCTTTGAATAGAAAATGAAGAGATTTTTCAAGGGGTTTGAAAGTAAGGGTGGCGTCTTTACGTTGAAGAATGTCAAATTATAATTTACATTTGATGTGTTTTGTTTTTTTATAAGTATGTACAGTAACCGAAATAATAAATTTATTCCCTTTGCTTTCACACACTGAATATATTCTCAGTATTTTTCTTGTGTTTAGTATTGACCCATTTTCTGATTTGGTCTCATACGGAAAATTATGATACCTTCCAGATATTGTCGATCAGTTGTCGATGATTCCAATTCTTCTGTTCATCAGTGCCCCATGTGTGGTTATAATTAATATTCCGTACGCAGTTTAATACCTGACCATTTATATGAGCAAATGCGAAATTATTGACAAAATTTTCAGAGAACTTGCATCCATGAATAATTAAAGAATATCTCTCGAATGTTTTTGTATAAAAAATATGAAATTACCCTTGCAGGAAGCATACTGATGTAAATAATGAAAAGTATGAGAGATTACTTCACCATTTCTGCCTCTCCATAATAAATTTCACTTCAGTAGTGAAAAAACGCAAATAGCAGATATTAGCGTTGCATGTATATTTTTTCATCAGAATATTTTTCACCTTTCACACGGCTCTGATTATGATTTTGCCGAAATTAATTTTGACGTACTCCGCCAGCAGTCATCCAAAACAAGATAACATTGCCGGGAATAATTACCAAAACAAGGTTTATTTTTAGTACTATTTTCATGAACCAGAGCCAGGCGCTAATAGGCCCTAATTACAAACTCCATTTCGTTCACCAGAAAAAAATAAATAATATTTTCCGCATGATGTATCATGGCTGTATACAAAAATATTTCACAACGATGATACTCCCACTATACAGAGGCTTGCTGAGTCTTTGCCGCATGAGAGAATCCAAGGTTTTACATGTCCTTTTCCCTATATTCCACGTGGATTATGAGTCAGTTTAATTTTTTGTGATATTCAAACGGATATATGATAAAATAAAGAATTACACAACCCTTTAATAACAGTCTGAGAGGCTAGATCTTTATACTCAAATGAACTACTTGACAACAAATGAAAAAACTGAAAATAGGAAAATAGTAAATATCCCTCAGACATTACTATGACAACCTATAAAATTGTCATCTCATAGCTACCTCATCTGAATCAGTGTGATAAATATCAATACAGTAGAAATATAAATACAGTGAATTAATCACTTGTAAACAGGGTGGGTCACGAATAACGCGACGGTGGCATTTATAAACGGATCGATTTCGTTCAGTTTCCAACTTCAATATCTTTGTCTCATGATTTTTGTTCCATATGAATTTCATAATTTCCTGTCGAACGATAACTTTATATGATTTTCTGATAGTTTGTGACAATGATAAAATATTGAATTTACCCTTGAAAAAATCGAAAGTATTTGATTGAGTAACGATTTCATTTATAATTTAATGTTCAAAGAATGAATACCTAACAAAACTATACACCGTTATTTTCCTGTGGACACAATTTGACCGTCTTTTCGAATACTCTTCTACCATCACACGATATGATCTGAGTTATTGTTGAAAAATGTTCAAAATTTGTTTTGTCATATCCTGAGGAGCTGTAGGTGGAGTGAAAAATATCACATCTTCCCTATGTTCGTTGAATCTGGTTATCTTGTTTGCTCATTATGGTTCCGAAAATCACTGGAGTTTTATTGCAAACCAAACCTTTATTTATACCATAGATACCTGTACTAATGGAACAAAAGGTTCCAAACAGTGCATCACAAATATTATGGCTCTACCAATCCATCTACCACTAAACTTTCTACGCAAGTATGTCTTTACGTCTCATAATGCTCAATTATGTGATCGCAATAGTTCCACCTAGAATATTGATGCTCTAATTCAGTGGTTCCCAAACTATGGGTCGTGACCCACTAGGGGGTCGCGGGGGCAAATTGGGTGGGTCACAGAAACATTAAAAACACTTGAATACTTTTGCATTGTTTTTCCCATTTTTTGATGAAGGCTAGGAAAGAGTTTCCAGTTTTTTCAACATAGCCTCAATATAGCTGATGGGGTTTTCAACCACATATTTGTGTGAGAGGACATTTAAAAATTGAATATAAAAATAGGCTTAGAGTGAAAAGTGGCTTGCGTTTTAAAGCTTTCAACTTTCAACCCAGATATAGAAGCTCTCTTAAATCGTAAGCACCGGCTCCACAAGTCACATTAATTACGTAAGTCTCATTTTTTTATTTTTTGTATTTGTTTAGTTTTAAGATTCTGAATTGAAGGTCTTTTTTCGTACTGTATTATTTTATATTCAATTATATCATCTTTACCATTTTCTTTTAGAAATCTATTCCTCAATAGTGAATTTTCGCGATAATAATAATTGAAATATTATTAGTAATAATAATTATACTTAATATTATTTATAATGTGGTTCGCGAAAAAAATTGCACAGTGAAGGTGGGTCCCCAGGCAAAAACATTTGGGAAACGCTGCTCTAATTGTAGAAATTGTGTCTATTCTCGGGACCATGTGGATCAATCTGTGAATAGTGCATAGTCAAAAAAATCGTCAACTTCTCTTGTTCGCTCACTTGACCACAAACAAAAATCGTTTCGACGTTGAAAGTCATGATCATTTGAATTATGATGAAACTGTGTGCGATAGGGATACTTGTGTTTTCGCAATATTTTGCTGTGGCTAGACTGCTTTATGCCAGTGTTTCTTGAAATTTGTCTGGAGCCAACGTGCCTGATGTGTGAATCCTCTACTTATAGACCCCAAGACAATATTTATCAATTTCGAGTTACTTTGATCTCTCTTGATTCGGGTAATCAATGATCCTGATTGACGAAATCTCAGCAACAATTTTTTGAGAAACCTCTCTAGTTATATTTTTCGATCTGGGTAGTTCCATTGAGCATATAGATGGAAAAAAAACATATTAATCGTCATTTATCAGACTCTATTCACAGAAAAACGAATGCTAATTTGACAATACATAATAAACAAAGGCTTCTCATCTTTGTACAATCATCACAGATCAATAACTCAGAATTCCTTATGGGACAAAGCTCATGAGACAAAAACATTCAAGTTTGAATCTGAACAGAGTTGACTATTCAACTGTGAACACTCTGTAAAGAATATTACTGGAGTTATATCCCACCACCAAACTGTTATTTTAAATACCTCGACACGAGTTTCAATCACCAAGAGGAAGATTAAATCAGTTCAATGTTCCTCTTGAAGATGATCACTTGGTGATTAAAACACGTGTAGAGGTGTTAAAAATAACGACTTGGTGATGGGATAAAACTCCAATAATATTCATTACTATACCAAAGGTTCCATAAAGTGTATCTCAAGTACTCCCTAAAATCATTCGGTGAATAGAAGACTACCTGAAAAATGCCAGAAATACCTCATTTCCATGACTGATGTAAAATGAGGTTTTTCAAAGACACTGATTTCCAAAAAATTGCATCGGATGAAACAAATCCTTATCGAAAAATTGAATGGAATGAAAAAGGGGCAATTCTATTTCAAAACATAAGTTGCATATACATTTTCCAGGGAAACCTTGTATATTCAAGAATAATTTTGGGACCTGACCACAAGTGGCCTGCAATTTCCATCTCGCTTACACAAACAATATCATTACTCGTGACTCACCCTGTATATTTTCAAATGTTTGTCTATTTGTTTTATATTGTAGTTATGTTACAGTAGGAATCTTTTTCAGCAATGACATCTGTATACATTCATATCTTATACACTTGAGGGCACTCCCACTAAATTTGAATACATATACAAAATTAATTTTAATTTTTTAACATTTCGTTATTCGTTGAAGTGTGCAAGCAGTTATGAAAGCTACTTCCACCTTCAACTTTTCAAAAATGCGATTTAATTTATTTGTATATTTTGGTTCATACGAAAGAGCAGTCAACTTTGACTCAGTCTTCTTGAAGAGTCTAAGATTCATGAAGATTTTCTCTAATTTAAGGTTTCCTAGGGAAAATCTCCTCTACGGCATTTGTAAACATTGCTTTGAGCCATATCCATAATAACATTTGTCTCCATGTCATATCGTTTTTCACTCAGAAGGAACGTGACAAGCCTTTGAACAAGAAAGGTTTCCATTCTTTCTAAAATTGTCGATAGAGATTCCTTTATATAAAGGTAACTCTATAGGTGATCCTTCAAATTATCGACCATTCTCTCTCATTCCTACTATTGCAAAGATAATTGAAAAACTAGTTAAGAAAAGACTCAATGAATTTCTCCTTCGCCATAACATTATAAGGAAAAATCAATTTGGATTCCAGAGCAACAAGAGCACACATGATGCGATATTTTCTTTCCTGTTTGAGGTATATTCCAATACAAATGATGGAGAAGCTGCTGCAGCAGTGTTTTGTGACCTTAAAAAAGCGTTTGACTGCGTTTATCATCAAACACTGCTACGTGAGCTGAATATCTATGTAGAGGGATAAACACTACGGTGGTTTGAGTCGTATCTCAATAGTCACAGTCAGATTGTGAAAACGATTAAATGTTCCAACAGTATTGAAATAAATACTGGTGTACCACAGGGATCGGTTCTCGGTTCCATATTGATCCTGTTGTACATTAACAATTTGATGAACATAAGTTTATCTGGAACATTCTCTCTTTTCGCTTACGACACCACTATATTGTGGCATAGTAGAGGTATAGATATACTCAATAAGACAATAGCTCATGATATACAAAAAATCAAGTCTTGGTGTGATTCCAATCTACTCTTCCTTAATATTTCTAAAACAAATATCATGACTTTCAAATGTTCACTTTAGAATTCATCTGTAGCGAGCGGTATCATTGAGAACAAAGAGTGTACTAAATTTTTGGGACTGTATATAGACGGTGAACTGAAATTTGACACTCACATCGGAAAAATGAAAAGTAAAATTTCCACCGGCTGTTATGCAGTGAGAGTTATTGCTAGAGAACTGGAAGTTTATACTGCGAAAACAGCCTATCATGCTTTGATAGAGTCTCACTTAAGGTAGGGTATACCTTTTTGGGGTGTGTGTATCCTTAATTTGCTGGAGTCTGTATTTGTATTACAGAAGAGAGTTATATGATACTTGTGCAAAGCTAAGCCTCGTTACTGATACAGGCAACTGTTAATAGATAATTTTTTTTTTACAGTTGTAGCTCTTTTTATTCTGGAGATAGTGTGTTTAACTAAAAAACATCTTGTGAAACTTGAGGTTACCACCCATCATGCAAAACAATTTTAAATTACCTATTCCTTGCAACTCTCTGATCAATGACTCCTTATTTTACAATGGTGTGAAGATGTATAACCATTTGCCGAGTTACACTAGAGAGATAAATATTGATACCAATCAGTAGAGAAAAATTATTCTATACCGATAATTTTTAACCTAGCATGTTTTATGTGTATGTATGTTTCAACCATAGTTTGAGGTTTTATATTCAGTGTTTTTATACTTTATTTCACATTATATTTCATCTATATTTTTATATTCGTAGGACATTTATGTATTCTTTTATATTTATTCACTAACTTTGTTAACAAGATATTTTCTTTGGACAATAAAGTATATAAAATAAAAGTTCAGTCCCGCCTTTTTCTGTTGTGGGCAATGTTGAGCAATCAGGAATGAATCTAAAAGTACATGGTATTTTTCCTAAATATATCGAATTTCAGAACCTGGTTATTTCTAATCACCAGGACATGTCATATTTTATATCACAAGTCGTCCACATCTCGGATATAAAGTATATAAAGTAAATAACTCCTCTCCTTCCAATTCGAATATGCTCATGAACAGATCAGCTATAAAGGAAAACATATCGAACCGGAAACAATTCTCTTTCAAGTAGATTTTTGTTAGTTGTATAAATACTTTGATTGATTTTCCCCTTTTTCACTCTGTTGGGGTATTAAGTCCTTCGAGGATGGATGTCAACTGGATCTTCTTAGATCTGTATCTGTATCTGTAGAGTATGGAGGGTGAGTATAAGCCCACAGAACTTAGGCCACGTGTGACCCATTATACATCCTCCCGAAGAGTTGTCCTCATAGGTCATCGTCCATCCTGTCTTTTCCAGAAAGGTGGCCAGTCAGAAATCCTACTGTTAAGCATAGATTTTTCCTGGTCATCGCCAGATATTTCTTCGGCGCCAGCTTCTCAGGGTCGCCCAGGGTGATCCTGGCAAGATTGCATTCTTAGTCCAGCCGCTTCCTTGACTAAAGAGTTGGCAATGCGATTACCCTTACTCCTGTCGTGCCCTTTAACCCACCTCAGGATAATGTTATTATATACTGAGGCTTTGGCACTCTAGTACTAACTCTGATACTGCAATTAGAACGCCTCTGACTTGACATAATATAAAAAAACAAAAACGGCCTCCAGTGTCGCAGTAATATAAATAATAATTACGAAACTCGAACGCAAAGTAGGCAGAGTCATTATATCAAATGTCACTGGGGTGTTTGTATAAAATTAGCGGCCGCGAAAAAATTGCTCGCATTCCATTTAACTCGACGCGATGTCCGTTGTGTCTCTCGGACATGACCCGATGGACCGACCAAGTCTGACAAAACGAGATAAAAGTTCGTATATACCCTTTACGAGGTCATAATAATTAATAACAGGAACGACGAGGCGGTGGTGGTGATGGTGGTGTGGCTGCATTAAATCATAATATGTTTATATGGCCGGTAACGGTGACAGATCTCGGTCTGGTCTGTCTACCCCGCCGATATATGCATTTTTTGCATTTTCGCGGTGTCGATGACGCTCCGGAAAAAGTTATAAATCTTGCGTTGTTCTTTTGTTATGTATACAGCACTGTGTGACATTATAGTTTTTCCTGCAACCCTACAATAGCTGACATAAAAACATTATTTTCTCAGTCATTTTACAGCTACATTATCCCAAAGTTTTACTTCGGGAGAATGGAATGAATAAAATAACTTTTAAACCATATGGAAGCTTCGAAAAGCTGAATTAAAAAAAATTGTTTGAAATCTATTTTTCCGTTAACCAGCTGTTGCATCTCTACGAACTACAACTTGTGCGAGATTGAAAATGAATTTGAAATAATACCAATACAAATGGAACTACATAGGTAGTTAGAAATAAATCATATATAAGTCATGCTAGAATCCAGATAGAACAGGTCACCATGAAAGGGAGTCTATGCCATAGTTATTGTAAAGATGGATTGATGGATCATTAACATGACCCCCCTTAGGCAAAGGTATGACCATTGATGTTTCAAGAAATTGTGTAAAAATTCCACGCCTGGAAGTTTCGTTTATGAGTTGAGCACAGTTTTCAAGTATTCTGACAAATTGTCAGTTCCAGATGTTTTTTGTTCCTCAAGTTAATGATGATTCTTTTCAGTTATCTCATATCGGTGTTATAAAAAATGCATGGTTTGTTCATTGATACTGTTTGAAGGTACATTGATGGATCTGGTAAAGGTTTCAAGATCTCAGTTATTTTCTCAACCATGGAGCAGTACAAGTCATTATTAGTGTTGGGATTTAGGGAGATATGTGGAAATTTTTGGTTATTGTTTTTTGGTTATTGACAATATTCCATGTTTTTTTCACTTCTTTAGCACCATTATTCATTCTGTCTCTCTAATACATATCTTCTGCATTACGTTTCTCCTGTATAGATTTTTCTGTAATTATTGGAATATATTTCAAAAGCAATACTATCAACCTCCTCTTCGGCATCCTTAAATTCATTTGAAAAGGGAAAAGATTATCAATAATTTTGTATGGTAGTCGTTCACACATAATGAAGATATGGAATTCATGAGAAATACATGTGTAGCAGTAATAGATAGTGCTAATGCAGCTAGTTCACAAACACATCTTACACAACCTGGAAGCCGAACAGATATTTACATATCTTGAGTTTGAATAAAGTGGCCCCAAGTGGAAGTGATAGTATTTGTCTCCGCGGCAAGTAATAGCACATATATCTAGTCATCGACACTTTCTGTTCGATCTTACGAGGGCTTTTTGCAGTGAAACTTCATTACACGCACTTGACTTAGAGAGTAAGCTGGTGAATGCGTGAAAAGAGCGTAACAAAAAGTGTGATCGGGCGAAGCGAACGGAAGTTAGGAGGCAGGTATAAGTTAGTGAATATAGAAAGAGAGTTTCGTTTCGTATATTACTGTAGACGCAAGGAAGAGCGGTGCGATCACTTATTTACGGTCGAGTAGGCTCTGAAAAAAACTATCATACGTTGCCACTAATTTAATCAAAAAATTTCAATGTTGATTTTGCATCCGAAGATGGACAACTCTTGATAAAATTTCTTCAAGATAAATTAGAAGTACAAATGAATAATACCCGAAATGAGCTTATCACAAGATATAGAACAAACATAGTTGTAGTTTTCTCTGTATATCGCTTTTTTTGGTTAGGGAAGTGAACTCATGATGACGAAGACCTCAGAAAACTGATCAACTTCCATTCGTTGTTCACATCCGCTGCATGAATTGTTCTGACTGGAGATTGTGAAAGCTTGGTTTGGTTTTCTATATGGAATGGGGTGATCAGAGACTTATGTCGTTTCACGGTTACAGATATTGTTGATACCAGAAGCAGAGCCAACGTACTCACCGACACAATGCGGGGTCACGAATATTTCATCACCATCTTCGACACTTCTACAGTTTTGTTATGAAAAATGGATGGAACCGAATTAAAAATTGAAGGAACCGAATTGAAAGTACCTACTCAGTAGGAGGTGGAAATGGTGGAAATGAGAAAAAAAGGCGGATGAAGTATCGAGATTGAATCTCTAAACTTAATAGTAACAAGAGTCCTTACCTACTTTCGAATTTCAAGATAATACCGATAATACCGTTAGGAATTTCATTTGGACAAAGGCAGAACGCTGTCAGTCCTAATCAGCTTCCACTACCTCACCTCTTCAGCGTGCGAGGATTAGTCATTTGTAAAAGATACTGGCAAGTCCTTCGAATGAATTGGAGCTTTACATTAACTATTGAAGATATTTTGAGAACTGTAAGGTGTAGTTAGAACCCGATATATTCACAGTAGATCTTGGAACTTAGTTCTTTGTGTCAAGGTAAACATCTAAAATTTTCATAGGGTACCCTGAACAAGTGCAAGATATTCTTCCTGTTGAATAATTTTCATTTACTATGTAACCTGATATCTCATGTTTATGACACTCTTTATGGTACCATTTTTTCAGATGATTCGTCGTGGAATAATGAAGTTGAATGTCACCATATATCTAAGCGAGTAAAAGCTTTCAAAAGCTCCAGGGAAAAATATAGGAAGTTCAGTTAAAAAATTACAAGGATAGCAGTGCCAGTATAGATTCTCAACATTGAGGATTAAAGGTATTTATATATTGCTAGAGATGTTTCAGCAATTCACAAAATTTGTAACTACGTACTTTCGATTTCAAGCAGATACTCACTATCATCCAGATTGTTCCTACTGAACCCCAAATGCAGTATTTTTTTTGGCGCTTTCTTGACGAAATGTTCAAAGTTCTCCATGAAGTTATCGTAGAGTTCCAAAAATATTAGATTCTTAGGTAGAAATTCCCCCGGTAGATCTCTCAAATTATTTCCGGCTAGTATCAAGAACTGAAGATCAAGAAAACTCTTCACAGATTCTTCCAAATGTGTGACCTGAATAAAGGACAAATTCAGTAATGAAAGACTATAGACCATAACTGAATCACCAATATGCTTTTATAAATATTTGTTTTATTAACACAATGTGAAAATAGCAACTGTCCATTAGACGTTAAAATGATTATTTTTTATTTTCAATTGAAAACATATCAAATTTCATCAGCTTGGACTTCCATTATCTAATATGATTCTAGTTTGTTTCAAAATCTATGAAAGAATAAATCAAATCGGAATGAATGAATAGCTATTGTCCAATGTCGCATTTAGCAAAGCTAGCGTAGATATACGGGACATATGGAAACCTGTAATCAAGCGGATAACGGTCAACTCCCGCTAAACCGATGAAGCGAAAAGAGTGAAGAGGTGATAGGAGAAAGCCCTCGAATGACCTATAAATAGTCATCCCTCGGAGGAATAGTCCAGTCATCATGTGAAGACAATTGTGGCTTCTAACAAACGAAACGTCGTGAAATAACGTGGTTTGAAATTTTTTTCAATGTTTCTTCATATTTTGCATATTTTCATTTTCATTTGTTTTTAATTTTCACTAACGATTTACTCTGAGGTCATTTTCATTTTGTATCATTCATTTTTATTGTTCGTTATTAATTCGTTTTATTCTATTCGTTTTAATGTCTTTCCATTTCACGTTTCATTACTTAATGTAATAATTGATATTTAAGCTATTCATTCTAATTTTATTTGCTCTTCCATAGAATTTCGAATCATATCAGACAATGGAATTCCGAACTGATGACATTCACCACGAAACATTGTCAAAAACTGTCAAATAAACGTAAAAACAAATTATTTCTCATCAGTTCGGACTTCCATTGTCTAATATCCGAACTGATGAAATACACCACGAAACATTGTCAACCACCTTCAAACAAAATTATTTCTCATCATTCAGATGTGTAATTTATAAACTTACCACTTACATAGAAATCGGTTATACGTAGTGTTCTCATATTTCTCATTAAGTACTCTAGATCCACTGATCCATTATATTTTATAATTTTTCTCAGTACTTTCATGGTATCTTCGAACAGATAATTTTTCTCTTGAAACCTTTTTACCTCTTTTTCTTTCAAATTCCTAATAATATATTCAGTAATTGCCAATTTATTTTCATTGAGATCAGTATCTTGATTCTGTTGAGGATTCAGTGAATTCAGATAACAGCCGAATACGGATTTTCTTAGTGCTAACAGCAAAGCATTTGAAAATCTGAGTATGTATTTTGAGTACATTTCTTCCCTATATTTTCTTGAATCTTTGATAGGCGTTTCTTCTTTGGACCACTGCATTTTGTTGAACTTATTTTGACGGAATAATTTCACGAAGTCTTCGGACATTTCCATGATTTCTGAGTTTGGAGATCGGAGATTTTTAAACGTCATTCATTTTGACACTAGATGTACAATCAACTTGTTTTTGACTTCAAAAACATTCTCAAGCATAGCTCCCAGAAAAGTCTTCATGTAATCAATATTGAATTCAAGATTCGCCTGGAATTATTCTTGTTCGTCATAGTAGCATGTATTTTGTACTCCAGGAAATGCTTGTTTTGTATGTTCTGATATCTCACGTTCATATGAAAAATAACGAGCTCTTCCCGTTCCATTTTTCTATCAAAAGTTCCTCTTCCGAAGTTTTCCGTGTTAGTTTTTAAACTTGACAATTTTTTTTGCTTCCTCTATTTTTTTTTCTTGATAATCTCTTTGATCTCTTTTGCGATGGAGACTCGAAATTTTCAGTATCTTTTTCAATTTCTCATTCTTCTATCTCTTTCTCTTGTATTACTGTTGCAATTTCTTCGTCTTGTACATCCTCCAGTAATGTTTCGACGTACTCCTCAACCTAAAATGGATTTTCAGTTGAACTACATCCATCATCATTATCTGCATCAGCTTCAACTGGACTCGCAGGAAGATTATTATCGTTGAAATTGTCACTATCTCCTTCAATCGTATTCTTTTCACTATTCAAGCAACTATCACCTTTACAATGTTTACAAAAAATTTGATAAATAATAGGATTAGAGCAATTGTTTGAAATATTATTTGTTTATTACTGAAAGGAGAACAAAAAATGCTAAAAGTTTCTTTGTCCTATCATTAGTTTGATTTATTTTAATAACAATGATTGAGGGCCATGAGGAATTGCCAAACCCAAAAATAATTTGAGGTTATTATTTTAAAAGTTATCAGGGTTTTTATATAAATTCAAAACTTGTGAAAATTAGTTAATGACCTTGTGTCATTCACTTATGAAAATTATAAATATTGGTGATAGAGATCCGGGAGGTGGGACTTTCTTTAGTAAATTTCCACCTCTTCAGGTTTCGTTTTCAAATTTTGGATATCTTCAATATTTTTTGAGATATTTGCAAAAGACCAAACCCCCCTTTTTCCTTACTGAAGGGTTCATAAGTTTTGCAATTTTTTTAGGCCCTCGCAAAATTTTTCAAAAAGTTGCTAGAGGTCATTTCGAATCGAATGGGCCCTGGATCATACTTTTCGGTACCCTTGAACAGAAGTTCCAAAAAAAGGATCTGGTCACAGACTATTACGGTATTTTTAAACTTTCGACAAATATGTCAGTGGTGACAATTCTCTCCTTAATAGTTGATAGATTGATCGGTCTAACAGTTTTGATAAGGTATCGCTTTCCTTTCTGTACGGATTGATTGGACTGTAATCGATAGTGGCTGACATAGTATTTTGCTGAATGTTTGACGTTGCAGTTTGATAGCAAAGTTTTCTTAAAGTTGCTGCAGATTTTGTAACTGGTTGTGAAGCAGGTTTCTATACTGAATCAAAATCCGGGTATTCTATTTTTTCTGCTGGTTCATCTGTTTTTCTTTTGATAGCGAATACAACTGGTCTGTATGGAAAGTTCAATAACTTGTAAAACAACTGAATCGTTTGGAGAAGAGAACACTTCAATCACGAATTGAAAACCTATTTCTTTTTCTGGAAAGACTAACTCCAACAAGCGAACAACAACTTTTTGGTCAACAATGCTCTCTTCGAAATATTTTTGGTTGTGCGAAGTGGAATAAAAATAAAATTTGGTCGAACCAACACCCGAATTTTGTAGAACCGCCGCTGGAACGTGCAATCAGCCAAAATATGGAATGCCGGGGTTTTAGGAAGGGTGATTCGCTTGTTGGAGAAGGGGAAGAGGGAACCGAGAAAGGGGTTCTCTTTCATTAGCGCGAGGTATCTGTTGTTGTTTTAAGCATGCCTTTATCTAATCAGACAAAAGCGCGACTAACTCTCGTTAGAGGCGTCTCTTGTCTCTCTTTTCCGGGTCGAGACGCGGTGGCGCTTCAGTGAAAACGAGGAGAATGCATGAAAAAGAAATGAATCATTCAAGTCATCAGTTTTGGAAAGTAGAAAGTGCAGAAGTTATTTTTTGGATTCAATATATACCTGTGGAATTTTTTCGATTAAAATCTTTATGTGTGCCAATATAAAATGCAGGAGGGAGTCAACTGAGAAACGGTAAAGTGTGATATTTCCAAAACACTTAACGATAATCACAACAAAACCCGTATGATCATGCTCATGAGAAAACTGCAACGTTACACAATAAAAACTGAATCTGTTCACCAAACCAATCTAGGTTCTTCCAGATAGATTTTTGTGAAGACATGTCTTCGATCCATAATGATTACCTGAGAATGTTTACTTTTTCTATCATTCCTTCAGTCCTGATTTATCTCTAATAGGATTCTAATAGGGTTGAAATATTAATGTGGCCAGCTTGTTCAAAGAAAAAAAATTGTTTTTTGATAAACGTTTTGAAATATTTCATTATATTTATTGTATTTCTAGTAAGTATATGAAAGTTAATAAATAAATGAGAATTTAATGAAAGTGTTCATACCCCATTTTGATATACTCCTCAAGGTAATATACATTGAAATGAAACGATTTTCATGAAAAAATAATTTATGCTTGTTTTATCAACTCTATTGTTTTCACGGAAAGAATATATCTACCAAATTATCAAATCATCTACCAAATTATCATTACAATTTCATTGTCATTTTATCCCTTACATTATTTTTTTTTAAACAATGTACGATAACACCACGTACTGTGAATTTTTTCGAAAGTTTCTTCTTCTTCTGATTCGTTCAAAATCACACTCAAATATTTTAACTGTGTACAAAATTTTATTCTCTGCAACATGAAGTGAAACTCTTTCGTTTAATGTTTTCAAGATGGAGCGGGCGCAAAAGGAAGGAAATTTTGCATTTTTCTCTCACTAACTATGCAAGACAACATATCAAAATTTTTGAAAATGGCACTTTTTGTAAGTGAACTTTTATTCATTTATTGGATTATTGGTGTCTGTGGATTTTCTGTTCACTTTGTTTTTTTTGGACTTTGGTTATTTGCACCAAATCTGGAAGTTCAGTGATTTCCTATTGCAACAACTTCCAGTCGTTCTTATTTTTCATAGAAACTTGGAGAGGTTACCAGCTGACTACGTATTGAAATAAACGTGTGTTATTACTTGAATTTTATGATAATGTAAGAAATGGTTATTTATTGATGAAATATTTTACTGATTTTTTCGTGTATGTGCAGATAATATAGTTACCATGAGCCAATTTTTACTTTTGTAGGATTGAATAATGATACTAATAATTCACATATACAAAATTAGGATCATCATTTTTAATCCACGTTTCACATAATAAAAGAATATTACGTGCTTGCTGGTTAGATTTTTAACAATACTGTCAATAGTACATGTCTAACGCTCACTAAACACTGATCGACTGTTCGACGAGAAAGAAGGAGCTTGCCTTCAGCTGACGTATGCGTGGTAGAAAGGAAAGTCAAACAAACTGGTGCCATTACGCGTTAGGTAACGAAGCGGTTTACCCTCCCATTAGAAGTTATCACTTCAAAAACTGTGAAATTATCCCAGAAAATTGTTACTCAAATGTGGTATTATGGATTTTTATGAAGTATCGGACAGTTCTATCATATATACCGGCTGATCGTTTGATTACTTTTGATGCTGAAGTAGGTATCCTCCTCATTGACAACTAAGGATTCCTCAACTGTTAGGGCCTGTTCCACTTGTTTTACAGTAGGTCTACGCGTAGATTTCCATCGACCCAGTTCAGCTGGCTTCTTCCCATTTCATGTGTGGTCTATAGGTTTTATTTTTCTCAATCTACGTATTACCTTTCTCATCAAATTTCTCCTTTGGGGAGATTGGTTTCGAGTAAAGTTTCTAAGTCATAACAACTCATTTACTAACCAGTTGAAAAACATATTTCACAACTGTTCAATAATATTCTGTCGTATGATGAATTTTGTATCAAAATTTCAATTCAGAAATCAACTCTCCATATTATTCAACCATGACCGACACGCAGAGCCGTATTGTAAATTCAGGCCGAGTGCTAAATAATTTGGTTAGCGCTCAACTTACTTGTCTAATAAAATTTTGAATAGCCCCTTCAATTAATCAGAATAGGTGAGCAAGTCACCGGGTCGTTCGAGAAAATTAATTATTTAATGGGAGGGAAGGACTCCATACTGTAAGGGTGGCGAAAAAGCAAATGTTATTGGGAGTAAATGAATCAGCTTCAAGTTCCGAAACTTCATTCACTACCTATATCGAAAAAAGTTAGTGGGATGCGAAAAATATTTTTAGGTTTCAAAGTGATGAAGAGTTGAAAAAAGGTAAAGCATGATATTTTTAATCTGAAAAACTGTTTCATTACTCGTTGTTTAATTCAGAGAATGTGATTTATTTGAATTCTAATTGGTTTTATCTTTTTATTAAATTCATTCTGCTGCCAACTTATGAAACTGTTTGGAAAACTCTGAATTGATGTTGAAGAAAAATTACTTCATTCTAAGTATTCATACGACTTTCACTTAAAAATGAAGAAGCTTACCGAAAATTGTTTTGGATTTTGTGACTCATTCTAGAATGAAAAATTTGATCCTGATATACAAAATTGATAAATGAAATACTCAACTTTTTGAATACGGCATACACTTTTTTGGTGTGGGTAAGATATAAATGAATTTTGAATTGTCGTCACTTGAAAAATGGCTTTATTAAACCATCAGATTTGGTAGGTTTGGCAATCAGAATTAACTTATAGAACCGATACATTGATACGTGGTTACAAATCTTCTGCAACAATAGAGTTCAATATGTGATGGCATTTTATCTTATGACATAGAGATGGGAACGTTTTCTGTAAAATATTTCAATTAATTCGTTGAACGAATCGTTTCTCGTTGATATTCGAAGATTGAGTGTTCAATCGATCCGATAGATGGCGGCTTGTTCTTCAAAGACAGTTGAGTGCAGCAATGCACTCCGTGAACACGTCTGTTTAGACAAAACATATTCTATGTACGAACATCTATAAGAAACAAACCACAAAACGAGTAAGGAAAACCTCAAAATCTTACATACATGTAGTTGAGGAAGGAAAATGAATTTGTTGGAAGCCATGGATATCAATAAATCAATGCAGATGCTAAATGAAGACATCGCATCATTGATTTCTACCTCTGCGCAGCAGTGTCTTCAAATCAATGCTAGTAAAAGTTCAGTTTTGGTCTTTGGGGCTGAGAGAGAACTGAATGGCTTTCAATTAACTGTAGACAAGGATGTGGTTGCACCGACTGAACATGCAAAAAATTCAGGTATCATCCTTGATTCAAACTTGAAATTCAAACATCACATCAATAAATGCATCAGTATTGCCTATATGAACATCAAACAAATTTATACCAACAGACAATGTCTCAACAAAAAAGTAAAAACCATACTCTGTGAATCTCTTATATTATCCAGATTTAATTTTGGAAGCACAGTCTATGGGCCATGCATTGATTATGAAGATAAACGTAGAATTCAGGTTGTTCAAAACAATTGTTTACGTCTAATACACGGCATCAAACGTGGCCAACATATATCTCATAAACTCAAAGATACCAACTGGCTCAATATGGCAAAATGGCAATCATTACATGCTGCTTGTCTATATCATAAAATTATCACTGAAAAAGCTCCCAAATATTTATACAAGAAATTGTCATACCGTTCAGATGTCCACAATATCAACATTCGTTACAGGGGAAGACTAACACCCCCCATACACCGTACAGAATTATTCAAAAAATCTTTTTCATACCAGATCGCACGAGTGTACAACTCAATCTCTGATGAATTTAAACTGATGTCTTTGAAAAAATTCAAAAGAGCATTGAAACGGAAATATTTGAACGAAATCTAATGTACACCCATTGTCAATAAGAATGGTGGTTCGTAACATTACTACCTTCTTTTTTCTAACCGTTTATAATTATGTCTAATATACTATTGTGTCAATTATATATTTAGTACTTTCACTCAACAATTTGTAAATACTTTTGAATATTTTTCTGTGTTATTTTTTCTGACGATTTTTTTTTTCGTTTTTTTGCATTACATATGTGTATGTGTGTATATGGGTACATATATATGTATATGTATTGTGTATACATGTATATATAGTCCTTTTTTTTTCGTCTAAGATGAAAAACGGAGGTTGCATCTTTTGGTGCAACCAACTGATCTTCAGCCTTTCCCGTTTATTTATTGTGTAATTATGGGAATAAAGACATATTTTTTTTTTCACCGTAGTGTGCGCTGGTCAGGCCCTATCCCCCGAAGCCCCGACACATTACATCACGCGACTGCGGTAGACTAAGGTGTTGAAGACACCTGCCATGATGAACCCCTCAGTTTCCGACTTCAGCCCACTTATTATTATTATTTTATTTACTTTATTTGACTTTGTCCTTTTGTATCGTAACATAAAAAATCAAAAGTCTGCCTGCAGAAGCAGCATATGTCTACAGAACTTTTTTTCAGGAAGACGTATGTTTTTGAAAGTTAGGAGCCCAGGAACACGATGCTGGTTTATTTTTCTCTGTTGAATATATTTCGTTTTTTTGTGGGTCATTTCCCCATTTGAAAACGACGTCTAGTGAGAAAGAAGAATTCAAAAACGTATTGTATCAAGCTGTTTATTAAAAAAGTATCATTGATACGAACTAGACACCCAAAATTATCATTCCATTGAAATTTGTCAAGACAACTTGTATCAGGCCCACCCTTTCATCATTTCTCCAAAACCTTCTTCCTAACATTGAACTTTCGTATTCGTTTCAATATATTTTTGTAGATGTACTTAGCAATATATTGAATGATTAGTATCATATCACAGTAACCTACCACTTTTACGTACAATAATGAATTGAATATTCAGGTATGACTGTTTTTTTGGACAACCGAAAATCATTATGATGAATAATGATTCGTGTACTTTTCTTGATTACATAGAAAGTAGTGAAATATACCAAAATAATAATAAAATTTACCCCTTTCAAAAATCGAATCGTTTGATTTATATATGAACGATACTACTAACGATTGAGCTACTTTTCTTTATTACCTAGAAACAAGTGAAATATATCGAAATAATGATAAAATTCACCCATTTCAGAATTGGATGCTCCTGATTTATTCATATGGCCGGTATTGTTCATCGTTAATTAAACAAATGTGAATGTTTACTTAATTTCGACGATTTCCCAATGAGATACCGGCATTGTTTCGTGAATTAATGAACCATTGTTTCGAAAGAAAAACCAAATTACTTATTAATCAGAACAAATGTTTGTTATGTCACGTTGATGTTGTGTTTGCACCTTGTCTATTTATATTTCACTGAAATAATTGTTTGTTGGAATGAAATGACGTAGAGGTGATAAAATAAAACACTTCAAAGAAGAAATGGTAGTATTTTTCCTCAGTTTCTCGACCACGTAGAACTAGAACCTTTGGTATAAAATGAATGTTTTGAAAACAGTTTTCTAGTTTTGACGCATGTTGAGTAAAATTAAATGAAAATATCGGATAATTTTTCGATAATTAAAAGGATATTATGGTGGATGATAAAAGTAATATTCTCTATAATATTGATCTTTCAGGAAATTTATTCATTCGAAAATAGAACATACCGGTAGAATAAATAAAGTATCTGTATTCAAACAGGGTATAGACATTTGACTTCAAAATATAGTATAACTAAATGAATTTTATTTCACAAAGTATGTTTGCACTGACTTCAATCTATATTTAATGTGGGTGTTGCATCTAGAATAACTGGAATCGGAAGCCATATTACTCAGATGATCATTTTCATCATCAAACGACTACAAATTGAATAATTCTTTGAATAGGGTGTGTCTGGATAAATTACTCCAGAAAAAGGAAGGCAAATCGATTTTTTAGTAGGATGAGTCAGTTTACAACTCAGTACTTGCTTGGCTTATTACCGAGCCTATTTTATTCGCTGTTTCACCCATTCATCATTCATCCAAATAATGAAAATACTAATTTAAAAACTGAATTGAATATTTATTTTTACGAAACGGGTAAAATACTTGAGGAATAAACTTACACTAAAATGTTAATCAAAAATACAATAAATCACCATTATACTGCCACCCAACAGAATCAAAGAACAGGAGATGTGCTGCATTGCTGGAACCTTTTCTGAAGATCAATACTGTCTGTTCATGTTCTTGACCTCCCTCAATATTTATGAAAATTTATACGCTGACATTGCAACTTTGATCCGCTCACTGTACTAAGGTAAAATGGAGATTGTTTTATATTTCTATATATTGTGATCGTATCAATTTTCATGTCTATGAACTTGGAATATTAAAAGATGTAATTCTGAATACTGAGTGTTTTTGTTTTAGAATATTGAAGTTGAGGTTGGAACTTCTTTCAATTCATGTATTCGCTTAAATGAATTTGAATTATTTCATGATTATTATCCATATTTGACAATATGGAATATCAAAATTTATTAATCGTAATATTTATCATTCTTTTCTTCATACTGGGTAAAAGTGCAATCATCAGTGCCATTCAAATTATGAATTTAATATTTCTGATAACGGTGAAAATGATTGGGTCGATTCAGGATATTGTCAACAAAAAAACAATTGAATATCTATTTCAGTCCTGCCCAGAGCAGAGCAGCAGAGCAGAATAATAATCAAGACACGAGCCAAGTATATTGTTTTAGGAAATAGGTAAACAGTTTTTTTTTTCGTAGAAACATGAAATACAGTATAGAAACTAGCATTATTCACACTCTGAGGTATATATTCTCTTCTGTAAAATAATGAGAAAGATACTATACAATGCGGTTTATTTTCCAATTCTTAATTTTTTTTGCTTCAAATTATTTGGCAATCATGTCATAGATGACGTCATAGTGTTATGAAATGAAAATATCTACGTTGTATTTTTCAATTTCTAATTTAAGTATCGGCCCAAATCATCAAATTTTTGATGTCTGTTATCATATATGGGTATGCACCTGGAAACAAATAAAATAAAAGTAAAATCTCTGTTGATTCTTTAATTATCAAATGAATAATATTTCAAGGTTAACTATCTTGATATAATCAAATGATGAACCGAAACCGGTTGTATTAGTGAAAATTAAACAAGAGTTATTTTCTCTATTCTATACTGTATCATTCTAGTTATAACACCATTAAGTTTTTCATAATTCTTACTTTTATTACCAGGATGACTTTAGGATTTTTTTTTATTAATTTTATTTGAAGTCGCATTTACATCCAGGGTTTGTTTGAAGGTGGTTGACAATGTTTCGTGGTGCATTTCTTTAGTTCGGACTTTCATTGTTAAATATTATATAAATTGATTTGAAATCCCAGAAAAAATCTGTGAAAATTAAAAAGGTTATCTGAAAAATAACAAATTGTACTAAGCAAAAAATTGAAATTACAATGAAATGAGATACAAACAACAACTAGAAAAATGAAAATGAAAAAATTGAACTATTAACACGAGATGAAAATTAAAAAACCGCTACTTCCAACTGAAGTCCTGCCATCACTTTCACAATGGTCCACAACGAATTGCAATTCTTAGACGTATTGTGAAGAGGACAGACACTAAATGGGAAACATCTTTATATCGAAAACCTACTCACACAGGACAGTATCTGAACCAGGTATCCAATCACCATCAATTGACTAAGAGAGGAATCATAAAGACTCAACTAGACCATGCTTTTGGGCTCTATAATACGAAAAGGAACTAGGCATCCTCAAAAATGACCTTCAACGAAATGGCTACTCCAAAGTGATGGTTGAACTTACTTTAGACAAATCAATTTATATTACATTAGACAATGGAAGTCCGAACTGATGAAATACACCACGTAACATTGTCAACAACCTTCAAACAAATGAAGGCGGGATGTCATGCTTCTGTTAGAATATAGCACACTTCGTTTAGATATGGTCAACAGTTACGTTCACATATAGGGCTGGTGTCGCCGGCAATGAGATATCCATGTGTGAGGCGAGTGTGGCCTATTATGACCTGGATTTTCCTACTTATCGGGGGATGTATCCATAGAATTACACTTTTTACTCCGGAAAGTTTACTGCAAGACCCATTCCATTGATTTTGCCATAATTTAGTGAGGATTTTCTTGTAGTAGGGTTTGAAATCTGTATGGACAACATAGTTTTCTGTACTGTTTGAAGGACTGATAGTGACTTCTTCAGCTAATCGATCAGCCTTTTCGTTTCCTATTAGACCTACTTGAGAAGGGACCCATATAAATTTTATGACTACCGCTTTTCCATAGAGATTGTTGATTAGTTCTTATATGGGACCAATGACGGAAAAGTTGGAGTATAATTGGTTGACTCTAGAATTGACTTGTCGAAATATAAAATGATATATTCTCCAAAACCACCTCGCAATTATATTTGTATTTGCTTCTGAATCTAGTGTTGAATTTTTCACAACTTTAAGTGAAACCAATAAATTCCATGCACCCTTGTTGTGTTTGGTGTTCGCTGTTGCTGATTTAACATGTGGCAAGGGCTCCGCTGCTTGTATCAGACCAAAGTGAAACGTTCGAACTTCTCTCCTCCTCAACGATGTTCAATTTAAACCGATTCAAATTCAATCCAATCACCCTCGTTAGACGAAGCCGCCCCAATTCTGTTCGAGCTCACCCTCTCTCTATACCTTAAATGTTCTCTGATCAAGTCCTAATTTGCTTCTTGTCTTCCGAATAAACTGGATTAAGGAAAACGCGCACGTTTTAGATAATATGAGGTGTGCTGAAAGATTCGGGGATGGTTGACGGTGTTCAGGGTGAAGGAGTGATTTATTGAATGTGTTTATTAGTGTTGCTTTTATTCTTCAATTCAGGAGAAGAGTGACAATCTGGAAACTTACAATCAAATTTGAGACTGGGACGTGTCTATATTCTTTTCAAAGTGCCATTCAAGACATATTTTCAAACTTACCACATCAGTTCTTTAATTAGATCAAATTTCAGCCCTGAAATTTCAATAAGATTCAATTTTTTCATTCGATTGATTCATGATTTGTTATATTGGAAATAGTTTCTGGGAAAAGAACAAAGCATCAACATGAATATAAAAATTTTCGATGATAAATCAAGACACTGGATCATCATTTTCAATCTCCTAATCAAAACTTGAGGTAGTTGAGAAAGTATGTCATTCAAAAAACTCATAAGTGCAGAAACTGAGCAGTTAGAAACAGTAAGCAGTTAGGAATACTCAGTAAAAGCTAAATTATAAAGATAAATTACATACTACTACACTCAGACTAGACACACACACGGAAACGTATGCACACACCACACATACAATCACGTTAATTAAATAATTATTAACACTGCAGAACGCATTAAAAACTAAAAAAAAAACGTGTGAGTCTTAAGTTAAACTACTTGATATTGAAATTGTTCAATTTGCGAAAAGCTCAGGTTATAACTCAAATTTTATGTTTGATACGAGGGTTGCCCTTTATGTTTCGGGATTTGGCAACCCTAGTGTTGGTTGCAATCTGGCAACTGACAGCTCTATCGTAAAGTTGGACATTTTTGAGCTTATACGTACTCAGAACGTCTTAACATACGTGCGCTATTTGTGTTGTTTACAGTAACTTAAAACATTCATCTCGGCCCAAAAATGGAATTAAATCGTGAACATTTTCGTGCGACTATTTTTCACAACTTCCAACGTGGTTTAACTCAGCAACAGTGCATAGATAAACTTAATTCAATTTTTGCCGATAAAGCTCCATCAAGGACTAGTGTTCATCGATGGTATGGTGAATTCAGTTGTGGTCGTAGTTCACTCCAAGACGAATTTCGTGAAGGTTGTCCAAAATCAGTTGTTATTCCGAAAACCATTGATGCTGTGAACGAACTGATATTGCAAGATCGTCATGTGTGGCATTAGTGGCATTAGTGGGACCAGCATACATTCAATATTGCATAAACATTTGTCTGTCAAAAAAAATTGCTCGCGTTGGATCCCACACAATTTGTCAATCGCTCAAAAAAAGGCTCGCGTCGATTGGTCGAAAGAAATGCTCAAAAAGTACGACCGCGGTGCTTCGAAACACGTATATGACATCGTGACAGGAAATGAATCGGGGATTTACGCGTATGAGCCCGAAATTAAACAGCAGTCGACTGTATGGGTGTTTCGAAATGAGCCAGTTTTCGGAAAAACTGGACATGTCGCAACCGTACCACTAGAACAACGCAGAACAGTCAATTCTGAGTGGTACACAACCATTTGTTAGCTAGTTTTCTATCAAGGAATCAGGAAAACCAACTGCCGAAGACGGATCACTCTTCACCACGACAATGCGAGCTTTCACACATCGGCTCAAACAACTGCATTTTTGAGTACCCAAAACATCGATTTGATGAGTCATCCGCCGTATAGTCCTGACGTGGCACCGAATGACTTACTTTTATTCCCGCACGTAAAAAACAAACTGAAAGGTCAACGTTTCCTGATACCTGAAGAAGCGGTTGCTGCATTCAGAATGCATGTTTTCGAGGTACATCAATCTGAGTGGCAAAAGTGCTTCGACAATTGGTTCAAACACATGCAAAAGTGTATAGATATCTTAAAATCANTTTAATGTAATCTAAACACAATTTGATTAGGTAAACATCCATGCAATTTATTCTGAAAATAATTTGAATAAAATCCCAGGCTTGGCTGGATATCTTTGGATATGAGCTGGAGATAATTGTATTTGGAAAATGGAAAATGAGCTCGAGACGATTTTTGAAATGGGAAAAAAGGATTCGTGTGTTGCTTTTATATGATGAGTTTTACTTAAGGTGCTTATTTAGAATGGCGATCTTTTGATGTAATCCCTCTACAACTGGATTGGCTCATATATGAAGTTCACAGATTTATAAGAAAGGAAGGATTAGATAACAGCTGTTGTGATAAGAAAAAAATCAGTGGAAAGCCGAATGTAGCTATAAGTCTTTTCATAATAAGTAATACTAGACTTCAACAAAAAGTTGAAAAGTTATATGGGACAGCACTTGAAAAATATTCGGCACAATTATTTTTGGAGTTAGTTGGGAGAAAGGTCATAAAATCATGGAGAAATGTGTTGCATTTTTTGAGAGTGGAATATATTTATTAACTTTCTGAACAAAGTTGTCAGTCCCACTCAAATATAGATTATCTGTGTGTCTAATGAATGTTTCTAGCCAACACTAACACTATTCTGATCTCACTATCAGATTATATTGTCGGGAAGCTGGCCCATGGCCTGATTCACTGCGACCTTCTCAGATTGTAATGCTCCTTGGTTGTTAGAGCTCATTGTCTAGCTTGATCTCTTTGATGAGACTCCATAGCCTTGACCCCTTCATATAGCTGGCAGCATCTGGTTTCTCTTCCACGAATCTTGCATATCTCAGCCTTGCTATGGCTTGCCATTCACAGGACACATGCAGTAAGGTTTCTTCCTCTTCATGACAGAACCTGCAGAAGAAAAATACAGAAGAATTTCGAGGTGATCTCAAAGAGTTATCAACAAAGACTACTTGTTTCATTTGTGGAAACTATTTTAGTCAACGTAAGAAAATTAAACGAATCGAGCGTCTAAGTTCTGCCTCATCAAGTTTTCAGTTTCTAATTTTGTTCGATTCTCGATTCTTATCATTGTGTTTAGTTCATTTAGTGCTTCACTATTACAAAGTAATATGTAATCCATCATTTTGTAGCTGTGCTGGGGCCATCTTGAATTTGCATCTTTTTCAAAGTGTACTATTCTAGTAGTCATCACTGACTATCATCACCCGAAGACGATTGTGGATACTAACAATCGTATCGTCCTGAAGTAACTTGGCTTGAAATCTTTGGAATCTTCTGATTTTATTTCTGTTTGATTGTTCAATTTTAATTTTTTGTTTGTATTTCATTTTATTGTGATTTCATTGGTTTTTCGATGAATATAGTTGTTATTTTCAGCTATTCATTTCAGTTTTCAATTCGATTGGTTTTAT
>NW_019292070.1:0-40805 GCF_000500325.1 Leptinotarsa decemlineata
CCTTGAAATGACTTACATTTCGCAATCACGAAATTGTCTAAATAAAAAAACTGACTTACAACATTTAAGTGAATTATATTCCTATTTACTTTTTATTGACAAACATTGGAATTCCTTCGAAGACAACTCACTTGATATTACTTAAATTCATTTATCAACTTATCAACAAAAATTATATAACAAAATTCTTTCTTCTGAAAGTAACTGTAACTCTTTGATTAATTGCACCAGCGGCAAATGCCAAGTCTACTTCTTCTTTAAAATTTTAATAAATTGACAAGTGATGTGTTTCTGACCTAAGATCACCACGTTAATTCTCAAATAAAATTTTATGATTATTCCTTATTTAACGCATACATATTGTAGCTTTCATTTCAATGTGTGTATAGTTGTTATTTGTTTTTATCATGATTACAACGTTCATATTTTAATTTTAACTCTAACTCAATTGCGACCAATCTCACTAACATTGTGAGTATTCAATTATTAACTTAAGTTCTGTATTAATTCAAATTCTATCATCTTAGCTCCCTGATGATGACTATAACCATTGTCGAAATATTGGAAATATAATGTTATAAGAGTACACTTGCGCTTCGCTGCCATCCCAAATAACTCCGGATTTGTTCGTAAAAATAATTAATTCATTTGTTTTTCGAAAACAGCATTCACTTAGCGGCCAAATTATGGAACAGGCGAATTTTGAGAAAAATCCTGAAAGTCTGTTCTGGCGTAATTTTGCAACCGGTTTCAAACTGACTTGAAGAACAACAGCTTACAACTGAACTTATGATGCACTGTTTGGAATCTTTGGTGTAGTAATGAATATTACAGGAGTTTTTTTTTTGTTGGTGGGAAAAAACTCCAGTAATATTTATAGCTTACAACTGGATGAAAATGCGATATCATACTATTTTCCCCTCACAATCATCACTTCTAGAGGCGCATTTCGAAAACCAAGTTAATCTTCGTAACTATAGGAGTATTGAAATAGAGTAGTGATCGTTATCAGATTTCGCATCTAGGAGTGAAAATACTTCTGTGGTAGAGAAACAAATAATACTTGCTGTCATTGATTGGTAACACAGGCGTCAAGTATCCCAATGTCGGTAATAATTTTTGCTTGTTCTGTACAAGCATTCGATTTTGAAATGACTTTCTGATGAGCTGAGAACTTTAAATTCTGAATGAAGTTAAGATGGCAATGCAATATCATCGTACAATATGTTGAATTGATAATGACAATAATGTTTGTTTGTTTGCCACAAATTTTGCAATTTCAAATAACTTTAAACGTAGGATTTCAGAACTGCATGACAACCCAATTTCATTGTATATGCTAATAATTTGATGAAAATAATATTTTTGACATATAAGCAAATCTACGGGTACAACTCTACTCATTTTGTAGCTAATTCGATTTTTCAACTACCCATAAAAATCAACAGATGAAATATCTGAGAAACTTGAAACCCAGTGTTACCCTTGTCCATCAGTCCACCTGCTAGGAAATTTATATGAAAATTTGTGAATGCACGTGAAAAGAGTGGGAGTGTACCATCCTGTTGAAATTAAATATTGTTCTTTTGGTGAGTTAGGGTCATTGACATTCGAGAAAATTCTGGAAAACCTGTCCACTTGTTCACTTTTTGTAGGTGCGACTTTTTTAAATTAAAAAATCTGTTTAATGATTCACCTGCTTACTATATTGAAAATCAATCATATTGGAAATATCTTGTGAAGCATATGAATCTGGTATTTCATTATTCGCAGTTTATAAATTTCATTTTTTTTTCTGTTTCAAGGAATACATGAAAACCATGATGGGGATATTATGCATGCTGACGAAAATGATAGTTTCACTTCGGAAGTTTTTGATCCCATATGAAATTGGGTAATTGAAATAGATGGAAATTTTGTTGTGTATTGTATTATGGAAATTTTGAAAAATGAAGAATATCACAATAAGGAGCAGTGTTTGAAAGATGTACACTTCGGTCGAAGTATTGTATCAGTTGAGGAAACTGAAAACTCGGTAAAATCGAAAACGGGATATCTGAAAAAGCTAAACGAGAAAAAAGTTCACATGTTTTATCAGTTCGGACTTCCATTGTCTAATATAATAAAAATTGATTTGAAATCCCTGAAAGATTAGACAATGGAAGTCCGAACTGATGAAATACACCACGAAACATTGTCAACCACCTTCAAACAAAAGTTCACATGTTGAAAGTGATCTTCAGAATGAACTTTCCTCAGATGTCAGAAAGGAGGATGAATTTACACAAATGAAAATAACTAAACATCATGCAAAAACAAACAACAACCCTGTGAAAATTAATATTATTTCACAATGTATATTTAATTCAAATGTACCTGAATTTGTTAACCCCAACTGAGGTTGCCTCTTCAGAAGCAAAACAATATTTCCATCTAGAAGATGAGTCCTTGATAAAAACTATTGAAACCTCTGGAAGAAGTGACAATAATAAAATTCAAATGATTCACGACAATTCTAAAAATAGCAGTGGGGAGGTTTATATCATTAATTTATTTTTTCACAAACCAAAAATGGCCATGAAATTACTTATACACAAAATAATCTTATTGAACATGAGCATAGGTTGATTTTTGTTAACGACATTCGTATTTATCAAGAAAAAAATCAATTTCAATGATTGAAATGGTCATAGCTCATATTATTGAACACATACTTGGAATGAGTACAAATGAACTGAAATATTATTTTCATGAAAATATAATTATTTCGATATATAAATCATCAATTTTCAGATAATTTTATTCGAGATACCGCCAAAAAAAGCTGTAGAAAAAATTCCTTTGTCACTGAAAACTATGAAAGGGGTATTACGCTGTTCAGTGAGGAAGTTTCATAAAAGTGTTCTTATTCATATCATAATGATTCTGGGAATTCGAGTGAGGTAGGTATTCTTTGTAGTAATTTATCAAATATTACGGTTGAAGTACAAGGCGTCAATGTAGGATAATACAATACAATACAATAGAGTCCAAGCTTTTATTGGTAAGATCTTTTCCTATTCAGAATACCAAACGTTTTTTTGGGTCCCAAAAGATCAACGATCAAATAGGCCATTTTGGTACAAGACTGACTACGTGAATACGATATGATCAAAATAAACAAGCACCATAGGGAACATATTTGGTGAAATCCCATTTTATTTATTTATTGAACTCATCTTATGAATGAATGAAACCAAAAACTATTGATTCGAAATTGTTTTATATTGATTTTTTATTCAAATCAAATCGTTTTCACGTAATATGATTTTTTTTGCGCAACTCAGAAAAACAGTATAACAGAACTGAATGATTTGCATACTTTCAGCTATACAAATGAGCTGCCATTAAGCCATTTGGTATTTTCAGAATATTGACGGTATTATGGGCTTCCAAGTATTCAATAACGGAATCCAAAAAATACTTTATTGAAGCCAGAATGCCATGTATTTATTGTATTCATTGTCTTGTTAATGATGAGTCGGTCGGATATAGTGACTGAAATGAATAAATCAAAATTGTTTGTAACAAACTACATGTCGAAAATTCGAGGTTTTCAGGTGAATTCAACTAATATCACTTGTTATTCATACAAGGATTTGAGTTATTATCAAATACCGGAATCTGAAAGACTACTCCAGTGTTCCAAGGTTAGTGTTTTCTTAAAATTTTAAATTCAATATAATATCGAAATAACCAAAGAAATACTTTCCAGGGTTCAATTAGTCCTTCTGTAGGAACAAATGGAACTGTGGACCCATCACAGTTGACAAAAAAGGAGGTGAAAATTGTTATTTCAAAAAGGGTTCATAATGCACTTTCATTATGTTTTTTTATAGGAGACTGTTGAAAAAACGAAAAAAGAACATAATAAAGATAAACGAACATTCTGCTTTTATTGCGAAAAAGATGTTTACCATTTTCCGAGGCGTCTATCTAAATGGCATGAAAATGAAATGTAAGTACAGCGTATCTTTTCATATGAAAGTAGGTCGAAAGAACTACACTAAGCACTAAGTGCTTCAGCAAAAAGGGGTAACTTTCTCAAGAATAGAACAAGTACGCAGTTAAGACCAGTCAAAAGAGTCTTTGGAATCCAAGCTTCTACAGTAGATTTTCTTTCATGTCCCCATTGCTTGGGATTTTACAAAAAGAACAGTTTATACAGGCATACCAAAAAATGTAACAGTACAATATCAGTAGTAAATGTGAAACGACAAAGCTCCCAAAGTGACGGACAAACTGCTTTACTCATGGGAATATACTTTCAACATGAGGAATTATTAAAAAAAGAACTATTTCCACGGATGAGAGCCGATGATATTACGTTGACGGCAAAAAAGGATATACTGATTTGTGATTATGCGTACTCCTACATGAAAGGTAGACGAAGTAAAGGAAACTTGAATCTCGTGAGACAGAATATGAGAAGACTGGCCGCCAAATTGTTGCAATATGCTAAAGAAAACAATGGTGAAATAAATGAATTGATTGATTTATTGAGACCCACATTATTTCGAGTCATCGTCAGTGGAGTCAATAAAATAAGACGTTATAACAAAGAAACTGACGTATATGAATCTCCCATTGTCGCCAGGAATTTTGGAACTTTGTTAAAAAAAAAATTTGATTTAGCCTACATACTTCTTCTTCAAAAACACAATATGGAAAATCGAAGAGAAGATTGAAAGTTCTGAAAACTCTTGTCGAATCGCAGTGGGCCATCGAAGTGTCAGCTCAAGCTGGAGACAATTTGAATTCAAACAAATGGAATGAAGAGGAAATATTACCTCTTACGACGGATCTTCGAAAACTAAGGGACTATTTGGGAGCAAATGCTCAAGAAAGTTATGAAAAACTATCTAGAGATGAAAACAATCAGTATGCTTGTTTACGGTTTACCTTATCATATTATTTTTTGAGTTTAGTATTATTTTTGTTTCATTACCTTCCTAAATGCAAAGGTTGAGTGAGGAAATTTTCACTTTTATTTTTTGGGTATTATTATTATTTTTTCCCTATAACTACACGGGATTCTTTCACCGCGCAAATGCAGTTGGGGAAAACTCAGACATGCGCGGTGAGAAGCAGAAGGAATACGGCCATTTTTCGCTCCGCAAATTGGTACTCCGCTTTAAAAGTATTTTTCCCGCATTTTGTGATTAGCTATATGATTGCTATATGTGTAAAATCGAAACTCTAGAGTGTTGTGCAGCAGAAGAACACACATTCGAAGCCTTGTGGACATCCTATCCGTCGACAGAACAACAGGTGAGTGGACCCAACTGTTCGTCGTCATTTTGCATTGATTGGGAGTGATCTCCCTGGTCCTTTAATTCTTATTATTCTTATAATTGAATGAACCAGCGCTATTAAAGAAATCACAATGCTTATAAATCACTGAAAGAAATAAATACTATATACACAGATTACACTCATGAACAGAAGGAGGCCAGCAGAAGTATCACAAATAAAATCACATACTTATAGATCAATAAATCTTGATTTGCAAGAAAAAGAAAATGAATTCGAAAGCATCCTCACTGAAACAGAAAAAATTCTTCTCAAATCTTGTAGTAGAATTGTTATCAGAGGAAAAAGAGGGCGAGGAGTTCCTATTTTATTTTCTCAAAAATTGAGACAACACCTCGATTTTCTAGTAAAAATGAGGGAGAGATTTGTGAAAGACAATGATTATATATTTCACACTGATGAAAAATCATTTTCAGACGGAACAAAAGTTTTGTACAAATATGCTGAAAAATGTGGCGTCGAAAATCCCAAAAGCATTAGTGCTACTAAGTTACGTAAGCATTTGGCACAGTTATTGCAATTTTCGAAAAGTGACTTAGAGCAACTGTCCAGGTTTATGGGGCATACCCTAAAAACGCATTTTGATTTCTATAGGCTCTCTGATAGTAATTATCAGACAGCCAAAATATCCAAACTTCTGCTCCTCGCAACAGAAGGAGGTTTGGAAAAATTGGATGAAATTAACATTGATATGAACCCGATCATTGAGGATTGTGACTTTGAAGAAAGAACATTTCAATATAGAATAATGTCACATCACCCACTGAAAAGAAAGAGTTCATATCACATGGCCAAGAACAAACAAGAAAAAAGTGTGTTCATCCAAAAATGTCATGGTTTGCAGAACAGAAAAAAATTATTGCAAAATATTTTGAAAAACACATTGAAAGCAAAAGGACTCCAAAAGAACACGAGGTCACTAGGTTTCAAACAAGCCACCAGGATAAAATTGCTCCTAGCTCTAGTCGAAGTGTATGCAAATTTTGTGGTTACAAGCATATCGTAAATGGAAGATGCCCTGCTAATGGAAAAAGGTGTGCTGCTTGCCAAGGCAGAAACCATTTTGCAGCAATGTGCCCTCAAAATAGAACATCTAGTTCTCAAAAGAAACCTGGAAAAAAACCAGTGAAGAGGTATGTGCATGAGGTAGGAGAAGATCACAAGTCTGATAGTTCTGTAACTAATAGTGATAGCGATAGTGAACAAATCTACGTGAATTCATTGTCGCTAATTGGTTCAATATCACGGAAGTCCATGGGTCGATTCGAGAAAAGCAGTCTGAGAGAGAGTACAAGCAACACAGACATGGAGAACAACTGGAAACAAATATTGACAGTTGAAGATCACAATTAGGTAGAATCCAAACTTGACACGGAAACCGAAGTAAGTGTTTTGCCTATAAACACTTTAAATAGTTTACAGTTGAAAGATAACACCCTGAAATCAACTAGAGTAACTTTAGTTTCATATGGATGTAATGACTTTAGAGCAAGTGTACTCTTATAACATTATATTTCCAATATTTCGACAATGGTCATTGTCATCATCAGGGAGCTAGGATGATAGACTTTGAATTAATAAAGAACTTAAGTTAATAATTGAATACTTACAATGTTAGTGAGATTGCTCGCAATTGAGTTAGAGTTAAAATTAAAATATGAACGTTGTAATCATGACAAAAACAAACATTGAAATGAAAGCTACAATATATATGCGTTAAATAAGGAATAATCATGAAATTTTATTTGAGAATTAACATGGTGATCTTAGGTTAGAAACACATCACTTCTCAATTTATTAAAATTTTCAAGAAGAAGTAGACTTGGCATTTGCCGCTGGTGCAAATAATCAAAGAGTTACAGTTGCTTTCAGAAGAAAGAGTTTTGTTATATAATTTTTGTTGATAAGTTGATAAATGAATTTAAGTAATGTCAAATGAGTTGTCTTTGAAGGAATTCCAATTTTTGTCAATAAAAAGTAAATAGGAATATATTTCACTTAAATGTTGTAAGTCAGTTTTTTTATTTAGACAATTTCGTGATTGCGAAATGTAAGTCATTTCAAGGAATAATCTTTTAGAAACATTCCTCTCTTTAGTCAAGATTTTTACTGAGTTTATGACCTGATGCTCAGACAAGATCTACAATCCGTTAACAAATCACGTAATTTTTGTACCAGGTTAGGAACAAAACTCTTTAATTATGAGATAAACTCAAATCATAAACTTATTCAGAAACTTGAAAAGCAGTTACAGATGCTGAAAGAAGAGATCATCAATCTCCCAAATGAGCTTGTCTTCACAAAATTTTCTGGTTTAGAACATAAATCCTTTTTAAAAATTATTCATAAAATAAAAAATAAATAATATCCAAAAAATTAATTAATTACATACTTCTCAAAATAATCATAAATTGAATACACAACCTGGATGGATAAAAAATGTATCTGGCATTACCATCCCGGATGATATCTCTAACTTTCTGGCTTTGGGCCCAAAGTTTAGTGTAGAGCCTATAATAGGCAAATATTTTTCATTAAAAAACTTATTAGCTGATGTTGATAATATAACTTCAGATATTTTTGATCCACAAGTACGTACATAATCCACAAGTACAAGTACATAATTTCATTACAAATTATGTAAACTTTTCTAAACATTCCTCTCCATCTTTTTTCCACAATTTATATTCAAAAAGAAAACTTTTTCTGAAAAATAATCCCAACTTAATTGTCTCTAGATCCGATGAAGGAAATGTCACTGTCATAATGGAAAAAGAACAATATATACAATTATCCTCCGAACTAATAGAAAATTGTAATTCTTATGAAGTAATCCAAAGAGATCCCACTCGTCAAATCCAAAATAAATCTAATTCCCTTATAAAAAACCTTTTTACCACTAATCAAATAGATGAAAATACTAAAAAAAAACTTACCTCTTACTCAGGTATCATTCCAAAATTTTATGCTCTTCCCAAAATTCATAAACCTACTTTATCTTTAAGGCCCATCATTGCCTCTAAAAATAATCCTACAGAATCTTTGGTATCTTTTTTGACGGATATATTGACAAAGGCTTATGATTATGATAATCCATATTACATTAAAGACTCTTTTGAAGTCTCTTCAAAATTCAATAGAATTCAACTTCCAGAAAATTATGTGTTAGCCAGTTTGGATGTGGTTTCACTGTTCAGTAATGTTTACCTTGATATTTGCCTTAGAGCCATTCATAATAATTGGAATCGTATCAGTAATTTTTGTAATATTCATGAAGATGACTTCATGCNAAGATAAAGTAGGTTTATGAATTTTGGGAAGAGCATAAAATTTTGGAATGATACCTGTGTAAGAGGTAAGTTTTTTTTTAGTATTTTCATCTATTTGATTAGTGGTAAAGAGGTTTTTTACAAGGGAATTTGATTCATTTTGGATTTGAAGAGTAGGATCTCTTTGAATAAGTTCATAAGAATTACAATTTTCTATTAGTTCGGAGGATAATTGTATATATTGTTCTTTTTCCATTATGACAATTTATATTCAAAAACTAAACTCTTTCTGAAAAATAATCCTAACTTAATTGTCTCCAGATCCGATAAAAAAAATGTCACTGTCATAATGGAAAAAGAACAATATATACAATTATCCTCCGAACTAATAGAAAATTGTAATTCTTATGAACTCACCCAAAGAGATCCCACTCTTCAAATCCGAAATAAATCTCATTCCCTTATAGAAAATGTCTTTACCACTAATCAAATAGATGAAAATACTAAAAAAAAACTTACCTTTTACACACGTATCATTCCAAAATTTTATGCTCTTCCCAAAATTCATAAACCTACTTTATCTTTAAGGCCCATCATCGCCTCTATAAATAATCCTACAGAATCTTTGGCATCTTTTTTGACGGATATATTGACAAAGGCTTATGATTATGATAATCCATATTACATTAAAGACTCTTTTGAAGTCTCTTCAAAATTCAATAGAATTCAACTTCCAGAAAATTATGTGTTAGCCAGTTTGGATGTGGTTTCACTATTCAGTAATGTTTACCTTGATATTTGCCTCAGAGCCATTCATAATAATTGGAATCGTATCAGTAATTTTTGTAATATTCATGAAGATGACTTCATGCATCTTCTGACTTCCTGTTCAATAATACATATTTTTCTTTTAATAACAAAATATATGGACAAAATTTTGGTACACCAATGGGAGCCAAAATAAGCCCCATTCTAGCTAACTATGTAATGGATGACCTGTTAGACAATGTCCTAAATGTCCTTCCTTACCATGTTTTTTTCTTAAAAAAATATGTCGATGACATAATTCTCGCCCTTCCCTATACAGGAGTCACAGAAATCGTTGAAATCTTTAATAGTTATGACCCCTACATAAAATTTACCATCGAAAAGGAAGACGATGAACAAAGTGTTCCATTTCTAGACACTAAACTCATTCGCACTTCCACTAATACCGTACTTATTGACTGGTACAGAAAACCAATAAGTTCAGATAGATACATGAACTATTGGTCACTACATAAACAATCTATAAAAGTCAATTTGGTCAAACAAATGAAACAACGTGTTATCAGATTTTGGGACTCGTCCTTTCATTTAAAAAATCTCAAAATCCTCTTAAACCTCTTTTTACAAAATTCATATCCTAAAACCTTATTAAACAAGATATTGTTCAACACGTCCCTGAATGAAATAGATCATAACGTTCGTCCTTCAATCTCTCCAAGTCAGGACAATGATATCAATAATAATAATAATGAAATTAATTCCTTTTTTTCTAACTTAAAAGAAAAATACCAAAAAAATTTCAATCTCAAGTGGTTTATAGTATCCCTTGTAAAATTTAAGAGCCACCGGTAGACAGCTGTTTCAGCCTATTGGGCATCGTCAGTACCGGATAGGCGGTCCTCGATTGAAGACAAAATGTGAAAAACCAAGAAAAGTACCTAATAAAAATAACTGCGTAAACGCAAGCGAGACATATGAAATAGGTAAGTACCTTATTTTCCTCCAACGCTGGTGTATGTGGTGTGATTTTTCTACGGAGCTGGAACTTGTGGATATCTCACTAGAAGTGGCTGGTCAGGTATGCTTTTCACTGAATTTACTTTAAATAATCAGTATATAATACAATTACATTCAATTCTTATGTTTGCATACAATATTTTTTTAATTTGTGGAGAGAACAATTTTGCGTGGCGTTTCCCTTCGTCGCCTCAAAAAGAATCCTTTTTGTTGACAAAATAGTTGAAAATCCATTTTTCCCTAGTTACCACCTATCAATTCTTATATATACAAATTTTCAACTTCTTTATCAGGAAAATTATCTATTCTACGGATTTAACATTGGTTCTTCAATTTAGATACATTTTCATTTCACAATTTTGTACAAAAATAGTCAACCACACTTATATGTAAATATAAATATTTTCTAAAATCATCACTTGATACTGAGAAATTCAAAAATGTAATAAAATAGAGGGTATTCTATTCAAAATAAGGAAGTTGCCCTCAACTTCCGGTATAACGGAAAGAGACTGTAAAATCGAAATAAATATCATATTTTCAGTACCTAAATGTATTGTTCAACAGTTTGTGGGTTGGTAATGAATCTAGTTATACACGTGAATCAACAACCACTTGTTTTAATTATGAGCTATCATTTAGTATCTCGTAAAAATTCGAAATGAGTGATAACAATCAAAAAATGTGTGCTACCCCACCACATATTTCCTTTTTTTTTCTCTTTCTTTTTCTCTTCCTCTTGCTGCCAGCAAAATCAAGAGAAATACGAATATAATCCCGAAGACTTTGAGTTAGAGAGAGAAAGAAACCAATTTCGTTTCCCGAAAACGTTTTTCTCGTTTATTTCGAAGATTTCGAATGTATTCATTCCTAAAGTGAATATCAATCATGTTTACTACTCATATGAAAATCAGACATCACATTGGTAATCGCGAGAGTAACTCAGCGGTGAGGCGTGTCAGTTTTGACTGACTGACTGAATGAGTTTATTATCCAAAGTCATAATCTCAAAAAAATATACAGGGTCTTTCACAAGAGTATATGGAGAACGATTCAAAATAAAAACTTGAAATTTTGTCATGGTGAGTTTTACGAAATGGCCTTCTCATCTAGAATATTTTTAACTTCCGGTCTCTTTCCGTTATACCAGAATTGAGAGCAACTTCCTTATTTCGAATAGAACACCCTCTATTTTATTACATTTTTGAATTTCTCAGAACATTTCAGGCCCACTTTGTATAACAATGCCTATACCCAAATTTGTTAGTTTTCAAGATATTAATTTTTTTTTATGAAAAATTTTACAGTCACAGCACCACTCCGAAAAAATCATAACTCATAGACAGTAACAATTAAAAATGTGAAATTTCATAAAATCATACCTTAAGCATTAAGTCATGAACAGGTTCATCAAATTTTCCAAAATAATTCACAGGGTGGTCGAAATTTCCACCTTGAACATAACAACGAGAAAACTGATGAAACACGATTTTTTCAAATGGAAACCATACACTATTCTATTATTTTTGGATACTACTAAAAAAAATATATCAAATTCATGAAGAATGTCCTATACCTAAAATAAACTCCTGGCAAGATATATCCGATTTTGGAAAATATTTGAAATGTAGATCATTCGAAGCAATATCAAACCAAAAAAGCTTTCAAAACAAATGAAGTTACAACAAATATGTCAAAATTTGATGCGATATAATTGACGTGTATTTTCTATTTGTGTGCAAAATGTTTTCTTTGGGGTATTCGTTGGGGGGTATTCTTGCGAAGATTTCCTGAATTTAATAATCATTTATTGTGACTGCAATAAGATAATGGACAGAACTTATCGTGTTTTTGCAGAAAGATTTCCAAATCGACACAGACCTAATAAAAATATTCTTAGAAAACTTCTGAGAAACCGCCGTGATTTCGGACCTTTTTCGTATGTCATCAACAAAAAAAAAACACTCGTAAACAATGAGGACATCGAAATTGTGATTTTGGCCTACTTCACAGCCTATTCAGAAAATTCGTTGAGAGACGTAGAAAAGTCACTCAGAATTTCATGTTCGCCAAAAAACCGGATTTTAATCAAACATAAGTGGCGAACCTTTAAATATCACCAGCGCAACTTCCAGGATTCATGGAGTTTTAATATTTTTTGCGCTATAAAAAAAGACCGAATTTTATATTTATATCTTTATGAAGAGAATTTGAATAGCGATAGATATTCCCATATAATTAGGAATGTGGTTGGTGAATCCATAAGGCATGGTTCTGAACAATACCGTTTCAAGTTATGATATAAGATGGATAGAGCCGCTGCAGATAGTACTGATACCATTGCTGGGTTGTTGAATGGGATGTTCGAATATAAGTGGCTTTGCTACAATGCTACAAATTTCCTCCTCGCTCTCCAGACCTGACGCCACTGGACTTTTTCATCTGGGGATATATCGAAGAAAATGTTTATGCAGATCCTCTGAGTGGTAAAGAAAACATGAAACGAAGGGTTCTGAGAGCTTTCAATAATTTGATTCTTGACTCAATACAGAAAGCTACAAATAGTGGTATGCAAAAAAGAATCTATTCTTGTTTAGAACAAAAAGAATCTAACCTTAAAAAATATAAAAAAAATAAAATTACTGTATTCGATGTCACTAAACAAATATATGTTTTAGGTGGAAATTTCGACAACCCTGTAAATTATTTTCGAAAAGTCGCTGAACCTATTCATGACTTGAAGTTTCACAAGTGAAATTTCACATTTTTATCTGTTACTGTCTATGAGTCTACGATGTTTTCGGAGAAGTGCTATAACTGTCAAATTTTACAGACAAAAATTAATATCTCGAAAACTAACAAATTTGGGTATAGGCATTGTTTTACAAAGTGGGTCTAAAATGTACTGAGAAATTCAGAAATGTAATAAAATATAGGGTGTTCCATTTAAAATAAGGAAGTTTTCCTCAACTTTCGGTAAAACGGAAAGAGACCGGAAGTTGAAAATATTTTAACTGAGAAGGTCATTTTTTAAAACCCACTACCACAAAATTTCAAGATTTTATTTTGAATCGTTCTCCATATATTCCTAACGACCGCTCGTCGTGGAAGACCCTGTATTGTACCATTCCTTTCTACGGTCAGTCGTAGAAAAAGTATAGTATGCACCTCGAGGATAAGGCCAATTACCTTCACTCGCGAATTATCGCACTCGGCTAACGCCTCGTGCTTACAATTTTTCGCTCGTGGGTAATTGGCTTCTTATTTGATTTGGTATATAATACACTATTATGCTCTGGATACATTCCAAAACAAGCACTTTCCCATTCACCAGGAAAGCAATACTCTTACCGACGTGCGTTTCAGTAACCAGGTAAAAATTTAAGAGGAAATTTCCTCCTGAAACTTTCCACGCACTTGGATCCGATATGCAGACGATGTATTTGATACAAAGAAGTAACCACAGATATTAAGCTCACATATGAAATTGAAAACAGCGAGGAGTTTCTTGGATGTCTTTTTGATTAGAAGTGGTCAGTGTCTGGAATTTGATGCCTACACATAACACAAAATAACAGGCCTGAACTTTGTTGTCCATAGGCTTGTTACATTTCCCTTGAGTAAAGAATGGTAGAGTTAATTCGTGTAATTTGTTTGGTTTGTAAAAAATCATACTCACCAAGGTTTCAGAGACATAAGAGTGAAAACTTCGTAAAGAGTTAGTAGAACTAATGTATTGATAGCATAAAAATAATCAACACTCTTAATCCTCTATAAATGGCATAAACTTTGGTTTGCACAGGAATATACTGGAAGGCACCGATTATTTAATGTGAATAGGACATTCTAAATTATATGCACTTGTTTCTTCTATGCACAATCGTATACGCTTTTATAATGAACTACCAAGTAATATGTTAGAGCTCTCATTGAATAAATTCAAAGTGAAAGTGAAAAAAATTACTGAAAAATCCTATTATATTTCAACCGATCATTTATAGAACGAAAGAAGCCTAAGAATTAATTGGTCAAACTACTGTATTAGCATGATGTTTGTGAATTTGTTCAGGGCTTCTTCTCAGACCAGGGCGCATTTGGAACCCTAGTAATCTCATTATAGGTGAGAGAAGTGTCGCAAAGGGGTAATTCGATATTCTATATCGAAGGTTACGTAATTTTCTTAGGTTTGTCTATGATTTCGAATTTTTTTATAGCTAAAGTGGCCGTCGAACAAGAGAAGAACTGGAAATGCTTCAGATGGTTTCACATACTCAATAAAATGTTGGAACCTCTGCGTAAACGAAGGTGTTTATATTCAACCAGATGGATGTGCCCGTACAATTGATCCCTCAGGATCGCCTCAATGTACCGACATCATTGGCGAACAGCTTCTACTGCAGCAGCCATATCTTCTTGACTACACTTCTTTTATATACACATACAAAGAATTTCAAAAGAGGAATGGAATGAAAAATTGAGTATATAACACAAATAATTACGATGCAATGTAGCAGTACTGACACAAAGATAATTCATAGTATTATTAAAAGTGATTGTGGATAGGTACATGATATCAGGGCGTTCAGAGAGTCGAAGTGAATATGGCAGTGTTCACAGATTTTATTGAAGCTATTGCACATAAAATTCAAAGGTGATCGTGATACTTCGCAATGTGTCGACTTTCACTTCTTGGTACTAAGAAATTGATCTCTGGTAAAAGAACCGTAATCAATATTGTTACTAAGTAATTCATGCAGGAATTTTATACCAAGGATAACTCTCCTATTTTCCAAAGATGTAATATCAAATCGTTTCAAAAAAATGTTATGATCGATGCCTCTCGTGGGGTATTATCCATCAAGTTTTAGACATAGGTATTTTAGGAACTCAACTGATGTTTTTTGGTAGTCGTGAACTGGATTCCATAACACAGAGCCATACTCTAACTAAGATCTGGCATACGCAAAATATAGAAATTTCAAGGTGGCAATACTTTTGAAGTTTTTGACATTTCTGTAAATGAATCCAAGCATCCTATTTGCATCAGCAGGCATATTCCTTATATGTGTTTGAATGTTAATTTACTGTCATATGTTATATCCAGATCTTTTATCTCGTGTACACGATTGATTGTAGTATTGTTGATTTAATAATCGTACATTGAAGTTCGCTTTTTTGTAGTGAATGATATTATTTTACATTTGGATATGTTCAGTTGTAGATGATTATCGTTACACCAAAGTTTGAATACATCTAATTAATTCATGGTGTACACGATGGTAGTCAGTAATGTCGTCGATTTTATAATATAGTTTCAGGTCGTCTGCAAATAGTAGGCTAGGGATACCCAAAGAGGTTGCCAAATCATTAATGAAAATTTAAAAATAAAAGAGGTCCAAGATTAGAACCCTGTGATACTCCAGATGTAACTACATACTGAGCCGATTTGAAAGATTCATATTCGACGGATTGTTTTCTGTTAACTAGATATGATTCAATTAGAGTAAGCAGTCGGTTACAGAGTCCCAATTTTGTCAATTTGCTGAGAAGAACATAATGGTCTATTTGATCGAAGGTTCTTTGAAAGTTTGAATAAACAATATTCACTTGTTTTTGCTTGTACAGATACGTACCTACAGGGATATTGATTTGAACATGCAAGAATTGTCATACATGATCTTTCTCAAGCAAAAATTGAAATTGCTTGAGAAAGAATTGAAAATTATCAACAAGAAATGAAAATTAGAAGATTCCAAGTCAAGTTAGTCCACGACGTTTCGATTGTTAGTATCCACAATTGTCTTTGAGTGCTTTCACCTATTCCCTCTTCCCTCTCTCTGCTTCATCGGTTTTAGCGGGAGCTGACCATTTGGCGGGAGTTTGTCGTGCTCCGCTTGATTATAGGTTTTCATATGTTGCGCATCTCTACGCTAGCTTGGCAAAATGCGTTGTCAATCAATCAATCATACATTTATTGAATAAGTTTTCATTTACAATCACATTAGGCAAATATCATCATAAAATACTGGCTGATACAACAGGTCAAACTATTATAAAAAATCAAATACAAAGCATAACTTAAATAAAAATAAGCTACAATCAAATTATGATTCAAGGAGAAACCCATCCATAGAGTAGTATGCTTTCTGCAATAGAAAAACCTCGAGCTGCCTTTTAAAGACATTGATGTTAGAGGACTCAATGTCATCATTAAGCTTATTATATAGTTTAATCCCACAGCACATAGGGTGATTCTTCGATACTGTCAATCTACTATAAGGTTGATAAAGTTGAGGGTTATTTCTGGTGAAATGTTCATGGATTTGCTCATTTCTAGGAATGATTGAAATACTGTTACTATATATATATAACTGGAACCACAAATGTGCGGTTGGCTAAACTAGGCATTGTTAATACACTATAACGAATGAATAATGGCCTGCAGTTTGCACTTGAAGATGCCCCAGCCAGAATTATGATTACCTTTTTCTGAATAACAAACACTTCATCAGCTTTAGCTGATAAGCCCCACTGTTCAAGACCATAGGAAATCACTGACTGAATTAAACTGTGGTATAAAAGCATGAGAACATCAAAAGAGACTGTTTGTTTCAACCTACGAAGTAAATATATATATATATGTTTACTGAGCTTCAGTTTGACACTATCAACATGGAACCTCCACGTAAGTTTATTATCAATATCAACACCCAACAATTTAGTACAATTAACTTTGATTATTTGATTATTCAATCTTACCAAATAGCTCTTATCAATAGTTATACTTTTAGTAACAAAGTTGAGCATTTGAGATTTGGCAGAATTTAGCAGCAGATCATTTGTAGAACACCACTCCTCTATTTGATCAGTTACTTCATTAGCTTAGACAATTACTTCGGACATACCTAGTTTCCGCAGATACCAAGATGTTAGTGTCATCCGCAAAAATTATAGTAATGGAAGCTTTCGAACAAAATTTCGGAAGATCATTAATAAAAACCAAAAATAACAGAGGTCCTAAAACAGAGCCTTGAGGTACCCCTCTTACTATACATTCACTTACAGAGTTTATTGCAGTCACACAGACCAGCTGACTACGGCCAGTCAGATAAGATCTAACCCAATTCAATGCAGAGCCACGTATACCATAAAACTGCAATTTGTGTAGCAGTATGTCATAGTCAACGAGGTCAAAAGCTTTGCTCAAATCAAAAAATAACCCCAGAGTCTGCTGTTTGTTTTCCAAGATTTCCAACACATGTCCAATGAGTTGATCAATTGCACCAACTGTGGATTAATTTCTTCTATAAGCATTCTGACTAGAAGAAAATAATCTGAATGATTCAAAGTAATCATATAATCTTTGATAGAAACAGTATTCAATAATTTCAGAAAACTGACTAAGTAGCGATATAGGCCTGCACATAGATGCACAGTCAGATCTCGAGCCCCTATTTTTATATATTGGCAGAACCTTTGACATTTTCAGTATATCAGGAAACCTCCCCTCTATGAAAGTAAAGTTAACTATATGAGTCAAAGGCTTAGAAATTACATTGGCAACGTTTTTCATTTTTTCTCACAAACTTTTTTGATAACTTGTTCAATTTCCATCTTAGTTGCTGGATATGAAAAAATACTTTGATGTGAAGATGACATATAATTGATATTTTTAGTAACATGTTTGGATATGCTACTGCTAACAGTTGAAAAATACTCACTGAAAAGGTTGCATATAGCAAAATCATCATAAAAACTTTGAGCAGTTTTGCTTCGAATTCCTTATCCTACCAGTCCAATGAAGGGGTGAATCATCCTATCCGTGTTTACTCAGAAGAAGCAAACGTAGTTGCAACAATAGATTGGTTATACATTCTTCAATCAAAACTCTTGGGTTCAATGGTTTAAAAAATCTTGGAAACACCTGTTTCATGAACAGTATAATCCAATGTTTATCAAACATGGGATGGTTGCTGGAATACCTAAAAAAGGATGCATACATGGAAGATATCAATACCAGTATTTCTAGTATGAAAGGTGTTTTAATCAAATCGTTCGCAGAAGTTATCAAGGAATTATGGTCAGAAGATTCATCTGATAGAGTAATTAACACAGTCTACTTCAAATATCAGATTCAAAGATTTGCCCCTCGATACATGGGTTCTGCCCATCAAGACGCCCACGAATTCCTTCGATATCTTTTAGAAGGTTTACATGAGGACCTCAACAAAATTACTGAGAAACCTGAACCGATCTTAAGTGAGATTAACGAAAAATTGAGCGATAAAGGAAAAGCACAAGAGTCCTGGCAGAGATATTTGAATATGAACAACTCCAAAATTGTAGACTATTTCGTTGGTCAATTAAAATCCACTATGAAGTGCACACACTGTGGACACTCATCAGTAACCTTTGATCCTTTCTGGGATTTGTCCCTTCCCATACCACAAAGATCTGGCCAAGTGAGTTTGTCACATTGCTTGGATTCTTTCACAAGAGATGAAACTCTGGATGGAGATGAAAAATCAATGTGTTCGAGGTGCAGGCAAAGGAGAAAATGTACAAAGTCCTTATCAATCTATAAGTTTTCCCGTATTTTAGTAATTCATTTGAAAAGATTCTCTCCGACGGAACGGTTTATTGAATGTTTCCATTGACTTTTTTTCAGATGGATTAGATATGAGCAGTTATGCAGCAGACAATGTGGCTCCTTGTCGTTATAATCTATATGCACTTTCAAATCACAGTGGGACTACTTACAACGGACATTACACAGCATATTGCAGACACCCATATAGTGACACATAGCATGAATACAACGAATAACACGTGTTCCCAATTTCGCCAAAATCACTTGTGAGCAATGAGGCATAAATGTCCTCTTTTATGAACAGGAGGGAACGAAGCAGCACCTTTGATGTGATTTTTTTTCTCCTTTCCTTTTATTTTATAATCTTAGTTCTTTGAATTGATTTGTATTTCAAGATTGTTCCATATTTCATTATAAAAACTTTCATTTCATAAAGAAGAACCCCATCTTCAGCACTTTCTAGACAAGGTATTGCATTGCCAGAATAACCAGTCTGAGTTTCCTTGATGACTTTCCAGGATTATTTCACTTTATCATAAGCAGAAGATAAACTATCATCATTGCTAGTTTTTTAGCATGTTTAAATTTATCCTGATATATTATTTTAAGTTCTTGATATTCCCTCTGATATGAACTATTTTTATATACTTTGTTCAGCTCAGATAACTCGGTTTACCTTCTACTAATTTCTCTCAACTCAGTAGTTATCCACCTGGAGTCACTAGATTTTTTCATCTTGACCACCTTTTTTGAAAATGAAGTATCAAAATAATAGGAAACTTTATTATAAAAACTATCAAACTCATAATTTGCTTCAACTGAGTCATACACTGAAGACCTATCAGTCTCCAGCAGTAAACTAGAAAACTTCTCAATATTGTAGTCACTAAAACATCTCTTGTGAGTTTCTTGGTTATGATCAACCTGATCATATATACGGCTTCTTTGAATTTTTTCCTAAACCAGTGTTTCTCCTTGTGGATGATTTCAGTTTGACACCACTTGATGTTATGTTGATGTTCGCATTGCCGAGAACAAACATCTGATTGATGTTTGAAGTTAGCTGGCAGTTTAAATATCGGGATATATCTATAATATTGTTGATATGCAATATCGTCTTCGATATAAAATATCTAGAACTTAAAGTCGAAGGTTTCAATTTCTTGGGTAATTGTATGTCCAATACCATTGTTATTGCGATAATCAGTAAATTTTCTATATTATATTTCATATAGTTTTCTTTGGCCAAATTTTTAATTACGGGGGGAATTAACATTTCTTAATATTTTTCCATTATTTTCGATCTCAAAAAATGTACATAGCAATCCACTTTCCTTAGCGACGAAACCGGTAATGTGATTCAAGCAGGCCTATGGAATTGAACAATCATATATACCTTGAACTCTCACTGTTCACACAAATAATATTCATATTCGATATCATGTTATCATCTCTCGACAAATACGACAATAATAATGATATTCATAAGAAAATAGGTGTATATCCATTTTATAACAAATTTTAATTTCATTTCGATTTTCAAGCACACTGTACAAACAATCGGAGGAAAAAATATGTTCCGCACAGCAGTGAATCTGTTGCTTCTCTACCTAGTTGAACAAATAAATATTTTGATTGAGAACGAACAGCCTTATACCCATGTCTGAAATCTACCACAATCCAAATGGAGATGGTCACCCCAAATGAAACGACATCAAAGTTGATTGTTGTCCCATTCAATCAAACAAATCCCTGCTGCTCAATGTCCTTTATAAGAAGATGAATTGATGAGACAGCATTGAGTGGTCCGAGCTCCATCTTGAGAGCAAAGTCAGAAGGAAGGGGATATCTCTGAATACTACCTTGAGATTCGAATACAGAAATCGAACTCTAGCCACATGATTGTCCGGAAGCTTGACTACACTGAGAAGATTATTATTTTGCTGAAAATCATTACTGGAACTTTACAGCATTGACAAATGTCAGGTACAGAGAGTTACACCAAATACTCTACTGATTTCTAAACCTGAGGTATTTTTGTATATTCCTGATACTTCCGGTAGCAATGACTTATTTCAAAATAAGATAAATGTTATTACATAATTGCTTTCTGAACCAAATTTGAGGTGCATTGCGTGAATTATGTTATAATCTGACTTAACATCTTCAACATATTTGAAATTCAATTTCAGTAGAGCGCTCACTATACTCTCTGTCTAAGATAAGGAGGAACAGCATGGAAAAATCGGAAACCATGAGAGAAAGCAAGCAAGTCAGATATATCAGGAAAAGTTGCCCATAATGAGTTGTTCACTTGAATGACTTTGAAAATTTCCAGTTCCAGAGATATTCGAAAATAAATTAATTTTGCTAATTTTCTTTTAATTTCCAGAATTTTGTAAAGTTTCAGAATTTCAATAGGTGTTCGTTTAGGATGTTTGATTTGTGTTAATCACAAATGTCGGTGCGGTTTCGTTGTTGATGAAAATGGTACTCATAGCTTCAGTTGCAAATTTAGTGCAGGTAGCTTCTCCCGACATTATGCAGTAAATGACACAATTAAACGTGCATTCCCAACAGTCAATATTCCCTCTGTGATTAAACCTCTAGGAATTAGCCGAGATGATGGAAAACATCCTGATGGAATGTCTCTCATTCCTTGGAGACATGGAAAACCTTTGGTTTGGAAAAAATGAAACAGCGGAAAAACATGAGTCTGGAAGATCGATATATTTTCTATCCAATTGTCATTCAAACATTTGGTAGCTTTGGTTCCTTTGCTTCCGATTTTTTCAGAGATATTGGTCGAAAACTAATTACAGTAACAGGTGGATAAAAATTCCAAGAATGACCAAAAAGTTTTAATCAACACTGGCGTCCCTGTACACTGGCGTATATTTATAAAATGTTGCATAACATGTGGACTGACTGGATCGAGGGTAGACAACAAGATGCGAAAGAGTTCCCAGGTTTCCTTTTGAACGGACTCAATGATGAAATGTTTGAACTAAATGAGTTGGTTGAGTATTTTATATTGAAGATGAAAAACCTCTTCTTGGCTCTGCTTTGAGCAATGATTCAAATGATGTATGGAACATAATGGAATCAAGAAATAAGGGATATCCAACCAGAAGGATCGACTTCACCAGTACACCGATAAGTGACATCTTGGGGGGCAACTAAAGTCGAGCATTCATCGCAACGGGGACCACATTACTGAGTATATCCAGCCTTTCTCCACCCTGCCACTCAACATTGAGAAAGTGAAGACTGTCAAGGAAGCGCTCAAGGTACTTGTCTCCAAGAACAGTTCAGAGGGGCTGACTTTAGCAAAACAAACGAAAAGGTCGAAGCGTGGGAGCAAATTATGCTCTGCAAACTTCCCGTTATCCTGATTTTGCATCTGAAATTTTTCGAATACAGCCACGGCCGTTGCACGAAGATTATCAAGGTTTTGGATTTTGAATTCGACTTGAAGGTTGATTCGACTTTTGTATCGTCGGAAACACAGTCTCCAACAGAGAAGCAATACAAGCTATTTACCGTAGTTTACCACGAAGGCAAAACTGCCAACATTGGACGCTACGTGACCGATGGCTTCCACGTCGGCTACAACTGCTGGATGAGGTACGACGATTCTTCGGTCAAGATCGTGTAAGAAGAATACGTACTAAAACCCCAGGAAACGCGACTTCCATATTTGCTGTTCTACAAGAAAAGCGATATGATTCGATCTAAATAACTCCCCTCTAGGGAGATGAGGTTTCTGCTTTTACGTAGAGTTCAGCGTCTGGAATCTTACGGAATTTCTCAAAAATTGTTTACATTGTCATGAATCAATCAAAACAATGGAAAAACCACATGAATTGAAATTCTAATTGCTCCACATCCACCGTATTCACCAGATTTATCCTCTAGCGATTACTGGCTGTTCACAGACCTCAAAAAAATGCTCACTGGTAAGAAATTTCACTCGAATGAAGAGGTTATTTCTGAATCTGAGACCTATTTTGAAGTAAAAATAAATTGTTCAACAAAAGTGATATTGAAATGTTAGAGCGGCACTGGAATGACTGTGTGGTTTTCAATGGAGATTACGTTAATGAATAAAGCCATTTTCGACCAAAAATACGTTTTCTTTCTTTGGCGAGGGACATTTCAGCATATGAGTTACTTAGATATTTGATATGAGATTTTGTGTTAATTGCAATAAATATTGAACATTAAGTTATAATAGGTCGACGGATGTTGCTTCATATACCCAGACTATTAGGAAACTCTACCTATACAACATACTGAACATTCTAAAATGTTTGAGACTATTCTGGAATATTCCATAATGAACTGGGGTGTTCCAAGATGCTTCCGAAATTTTCAAGTGAATACAAAAAACACGAATGGGGCATAGAGGGCAGCCACATATAACTCCACTGATCATCCCACAATGATCTGTGATATTCTGAGATTCTTTCGATAGTTCCAGACAATTCTCGAACATTCCAGTTGGTCTGGGATGTTTTGGAATGTTGTAGATTGCTTTCAAATACTCTCATATGTTCTAAAACTCTCTAGAATATTCTTGAGGGCAAAACTGCCAGCCTTTATATTTTCAGATGCAAACTCTGCAGGTGGAAACGGGATTCCTCTTCATGAACAAGCCGACGTGACACATCGACAGGAAAAGTGGGTATATATGATCACTACCCGTGCGAAATCATGTCGCGTCGCTAGTGAACAAAATGAAAAACAATATGATTGAGAGAGGTATATTGAAAATATCAATAGAGAATTGAAAAACAACAAAACACATAACCCAGTCACAGATATTTCTCGTACAATGAGATGGTCTCGATAGTTTCTTATTCTCATTTTTCAATTATATCTAGAAAGCTGCCAATACAAGTAGTGGATCATTATCAAACTCAAATTAAAGAATTAACGGTGTTATTTTCACGAAAGCAGTGATTGTGATAAATCAAATTACAATAAAATTTATTCCTTTTTTTCAGCACAATAAGTGAATCAAGTCATTGACATATGTCAAAACCACTGCAAATAGGTGAAAAACACCTAGGCATCAGAATACCTGTTTGTGCTGTTTCACTCCATTCATAGTTGAAATATCATTTTATAGTACATGTTTACGTAATTCAAATAAATCATTTATTTTCTTTGTTCATTTCGAACATAAGAGTGACAGTAAATTGAAATTGAATTAAAATAGAATTGAAGGTCGGAAATAAAGTAAACTAGTGGTCACCTCCTGCACTAAGTAATGATAGGTCTTACAATAGGCATACGATAATGAGATTCAGTCCCGACCTGAAAGTTATATATTAGAATCAATTGGTTTCTGCTACGAAGTGGCAGCTTCACTAGACTGTTGGTTATTTCATCTTGATGTAAAATATTCGTTTTCTTAGTGTAGTCGCCTCTATTTGATACCCATCTACTAAGTTTCGGTTCAAGACTTAAAATTATCTTTTAAGGATTACCGATTTGGAGAGCAACGGTTCGTCCTTTCATGGCCGAAAGGAGTATCCTATTGAGTATAAATGATTACTTCGGAAGGAGAGGATCCAATAACAGATCTCACTGAAGGGATCATTACATTCCCAAATAGGAATTAACTGATGTTTTAATGGTATTCTGTCGTTAGTAACAAAGATATATGCTGGTTTCCTAACAAGGAAAATTTATAACAGAACGCTCACGGGATGCTCGAACAAAATGTTGTGATTTCGTTATAATTTACCATAGCAGTTACAGGCGGGTTGGTAATACTTTACCAGATCCTTCCATTTTGTTGTATGACAAACGGTCGCAAATAAAATATTTTATGAGCGTTCGAGTCGTTTTATGACTGAAGTGGCGTGTTTCGTTATTTAATGAAAATATTCGTTGTAACTACAGCAACAGCAGGTCTGTAGGTGATCTACCCGATTGTTTTCAGCTTAGTCCCGCTGCTAGATGAACGAGAAGCACCTACAAGACTAACCTTTAAGAGGTATTTTGCTAATCAGAGATTTAGCAAGATGTCTCTTCAATATCCAGCATGGTATTAGCCGTGGAAGTAGTTAGTGTAGTCTGTCGAGTATAAGTAAATCTCCAGCTTGGTATTAGCCAGGAAAGTAGTTGTTTTCCAGCAGGTATTCACCAAAACCTACCATTTAGTTGCGTTGGGAGAGATAAATATTTCGAGTATTCTATTAAGAAATATTTATTTTCTCATATTCATCTTTTCGACAACTGAAAAAGACAATTTTCAAGTTCATTTTACTGTAGACAAAACTGTAGATGAAAGTATAGTCTAAAGTGAAGTTAAGAAACATGTTTCATATATACTTTTTGTAATGGTCGGAAAATATTTCGTATTTATTTTTGAAATTGATTATTATTCTATTTTTTCTATTTCAATTAAGTTTCTGGCAAATTATTCAAAAGTTAAAATGTAATTGTGAAATTGGCTTAAATTTTGTATTCAATGGAATCAAAAATTATCATTGCAAGTGTGAAAATCTCAATTCCGTTAACTACATTTTCTCCATTACTCTTAAAATTAACTTTCTTCCAAACCTCTGACAACTACATATTCAAACTCTGCAAACCTTATTGATTTCCACTAACCTGTAAAGATGCAAAGATTATTCTCTTGCTGTTTCTATTCCAACAAGATTTTTCAACGGTTCAATTACTTCATTCCAATGTTGTTATTTTCAGTTATTGTCTCAAATTCTCGATCAAAATTCGTCGTTGATGAACTCTTATCCTTTCTTTGTAGTGATCTCCCAGTATTTTCATTATCTCCTCATACTCATTCATCCTTTGTTGTTACCGGATCACAGCTGTTCCTCAAAACTCTATATACAACATCATGTGGAAATTAAAAAACCGATTCATTCAGATTCAAAGATACTTCGCGTGTTCCACAATGATATAATTTTTCTATTAATAAGTCATCAGAGACAAATCGAACGGCTTCGGGAGAAAAAAATGATTTTCATTTCAAATATGAATTCAGATTTGTCTTTAGTATTATAATTGTGCAAAAAATGCTGACTATAGAGTGAAAGGTATCCACTAATGAGCTGTCAGCTTTCTTTAAAAAAGGTATTATTTTGAAAGTTAATAAACTTCCAAGACAATACCGATACTGAAAATGACATCGATAATTTGTTTGACATTTATAATTAGAATGATGAATTTACCGCACAAAGAACATGGTTTACATTGAAAATATTATATGATTTGATAATCATATGATACTTTCTCCATAACTACTATAATGTAACTTTTTTAAATCGTCAGAAGCATTTTTACTTCCTTTCATATCTGTTAAAAATTTCATCAAGGACAACTCATTCCAATTGATCTTTATGCTGTTATTGAATCACGAGATAAGACACTTTCTAAGATTTGAACTCAATGCTTTGAGAGGAAACTATTAATCTGGGAGAGATATTTTCACTCTTCCACATACACAATTATACAAAGTTAATATCATTGCTGTCCATGGAAAATTTCCACGTGATGCTATTCAGTAGATACTTGTTTAATTTCAATATGTTTCCATTTTGTGTGATGGATTCACACAGTGAAATTTATGTGTGTTCTGTCAGAACTTTCCTGAACAAGAATTATCCGGATTTTGGTTAAATAGTACAACGAAGTAGCGAAAAGTAGGACTTATTCCTACCAACAAGTAGAGGCATGTGACCTGGACAAACAAGTGTTGGTGAATTGACTAATTTTTTTCACTAATTTGATTTGAATGATTTAAATGTTACAGCCATGAAATTTTTAATTACTACGTTACAAAGTTGAAAACACCTACTCAAGTGATTTTTTCCTCAGTCTTCATTTGATACACCCTCAGAAGTTTTTTGATGGCGTTACTAGCTCCTTCTAAATAAACTTGTCCTGATCTACACGACGTCACTCTATACTTCAATCGAGTTCGGGTACAATCACGAATGACATTCGTGATGAATTTTTCCAAGGGGTCAGGTCCCGAATAGTTTCCTGCAGTTCTCTTGGAGCACTCATGCTGCGACATGTCGACGTCTGCTATATCTTGCAGTTCCACGTTGAGAGCTCCATTGATTATAGTGTATTCAATATCTTTTTTTTCGGCTTCTTTATTTTCATTTCTGTTCTCGATCACGGGCATGGTTGCATGTGATAACAAGCACTCCAAGTATCTGGGTAGTTGAGATAACTTATTCAGTAAGTTTCTAACTTTTAGGAGAATCATATTCTGTGAAATAATGGCATCCCTAGATATTCCGATGTTTCTTGTTACCGTGACATTTTTGGACAAACTGGTACTTCTTAAAGTAGTAGCTATTCTTCTTCTGACAATTTTGTTTGCCTTCATCTTCATGTCTTGTAATACTTGGACACATAAATCACGTATGGACACATAAATCACTAATGATATATGTTTCGACATGGGACATCGGTTATATACCTGTTAAGACATAATATATAATGACCCCCACCAACTTCTAATTTGGTATGAAACAATATAGTACCTGTTTAAACTTGTTTAAAGTGTTTCATCCAATTCCATTAATTTGGTTACCTGCAGTAAGTACCTGAAATATTATTAATTGAAACAAATATTTCAATAGAAATAGAGAGTAAATCAAGTATATTCATTTTCCTGATCCCTCAAAGTCTCTTCAGTCGAACTAAATATTTCTCATAGCCATGGAAGTATATTGTGCCATTCACAACTGACAATGAAAATTTTGAGTGTTGAAGTCATACAGCATAATGATTTTGGTGGCAATATGGCCACGACAAGTGAGTTTGCTCTATTCACTGGTGAACGGAATAAGTTGAAAAAGAATGAAATTATCGATATACTATTAACATTAACAGCACCAGTAACTGTACTTATAATTCTGATACCCTTAACCGAGCTTATTAATCTTATATTTATCATAGGAATTTTTCCTGATATTTTCAAAGTTTCGAAGGTGATTCCCTTATACAAAAAAGGAGATGCTTCACTGATTGAAAACTATTGTCCGATATCCATTGTTTGCATTTTTTCCAAGATCATTGAAAAAAATTCTGAAATAAAGATTAGCAAATTATTTCGAAACTGACAGATATTTTAGTGACTCGCAGTTTGGTTTTAGTGCTGGTAGCTCACAGCGGTAATGGATATAATCAGTGGCATAGTCGAGAGCCTTGAACAACGGAATCATACAGCTATCACGTTGTGCGACCTCTCGAAAGCCTTCGGCTGTGTCGATCATGACATACTTCTGAAAAAACGATATTTTATGGAATAAGAGGAGTTGCATTTTCACTTTGTGAATCCTACCTGAAAAATCGATTTCAGGCAGCTCGTTTCAATAATAGTACATCGGATTTTAAGGAAATAAATCATGGTGTACACCAAGGATCTGTCCTAGGGCCACTTTTATTTATTATTTATGAAATTGAAGAAGAAGTTGGAACATGGTTTAGAGCTCACAATCTGAAACTAGTTGATGACAAGTCTCACAGCTACTCGTAACGACCTGTCAGTGTGAACAACAAGACCAGAATGTGAAGCTACTTGGTGTTACTTTAGACTCCAAACTGAATTGGAATGCTCATATAGATTAATTAAAACATAAACTGTCGAGCATATAATTTCTTCTGCGACAGCTCGAGTATATTTCAAACTACGAAACTTTGAGAACAGTTTATTTCTCACTGTTTCGGTCTCATATGGGTTATGCCATTTAACTGTGGAGAAAATCCTCGTGTGCTAATGTTACTTTCATCCAACAAAAAAAGGCAATTAGAATATTAGGTCATCTAGGGTATAGAAGTACGTGTAGACCTTCATTCATCAAATTCAGAATCATGACTCTTTCGTCCCTAAACATTTACAATTTACTCCTTGGAATACACAAAACATCGTCCAACCTCACACATGCTAACCATTATAACACTAGAAACTCTGACAATATCAGACTTCCTAGATATAAGCTTTCTATTTCACAAAAAAATTCTTTAGATTTTAGTCTCTACAATGCAGTGCCTCATCAAATCAAAACGATGAGTGTGAATAAGTTCAAACGAACCATCAAATCGTATTTGCTAAAAGACAGTTTTTACTCAACCAATGAGTACTTGGAAGGTATTCAAGGTGTGACCTTCAGCCTCTGAGAACATACTTACCGTTTATGTACTGTTTGTTTAACTGTTTCTTATATTTTTGTATGTTAATGTGCTGTGATATTCTGTGATTACTTTTGAAAGTGAATTAGTGTATTACTAAATAGTTCATTCAATATCTTTTGAGACCAAATGACTTGCTATGAATATGCATATGTATATGATATAGTCAAATAAACTATCTATCTACAGAAAATTAAAAAAAAAGAATTGAACTGTTATATCAGATATTCTACTAATTGATACTCAAAGAACGTGTAGTGGAGATATTTAGTCGCATCTAAATACTCAGAGCTTCGAAAATGTTTGTTCACTGATTTATCTTGATCAGTTGATTGCTTGGGCAGTTAAACCACCAATAAAAGTGTTACATACCACATTCAAATCATTAGATTCATCGACAACTTGATTGGAATTATCGAATGCTCTCACTTTTGAAAACTCCTTAGTTTGTGGACTGTAACGTCCCAACATCTCTATGTTAAGTTTAACGCATTTATGGGCACCGTCTCCATATTGAACACATATATTTGTTCTGTGCTGCAAGCTTATCCGATATACCAACAATCTTCTGATCGCTTACAATAGTCAAATTGCAACACAAACAGATCCGCATTTCTTCTCGAATGAGAGTTTTCTATGATTGATCGCATAATCATTTCCAATGATAGGTTTTGGTCTATTTGCCTTTTCATAAGCTTCACTTCCAGTCCTACGAAATTCATGTAGCAATCGTTTGACAACCAACTTGTCTGGATATTTTTGGGCATACACCTCGGCGCAAGGCAATTCTCTAAATACTCACCAACCAATCCCTAAAATCATATCTATCCGCTCTTGAATGTAATAAAGTTTCATTGATGTTTTACGTGCTGTTAGATCTTTTCGCACAGGATCATCTGATGGGCTGGATTCTCTAAGACCATCACACATCCAAGATCTTTCATCAAAAAGATCCGGATTCAAAGGTGAAAAACTCGTATCTCCTTTGACATCACTATGTAATTTTTTACTTGCTGGCAGAGTTGATTCGGAAGTACTTCCAATTCTTTATGGTGATTTATTACAAACTCTGAAGAAGAAATGTGGTGGTATAAGATCTATTGCCGTTGGCACATTTTTCCAACGCTTGGTAGCCAATTTTTTTTGTTTTATCATTAAAAATATATTCAGGGACTTATTTCGTCCCTTACAATTTGGATTTGGAACTTCTGGAGGATGTTAAGTAGTTGCTTACGCAGCACGCCGTTTCATAAATCAGCATTCGAACTAATCTCCAACTATTTTTCCAAAACTAGATTTTCGAAATGCATTCAATATGATTCACAGACGAGTATTTTCAAAAAGAATCATGGATTTGACACCTCATTTTTCAACTTCATCAGCCAGTGTTATCAAAAGCCAACTTTTTTGAATTTGGGAGACAATGTCATCATGTCGGAAGAAGAGTTCAACAAGGAGATCCTCTGGGTTCTGCACTTTTCTGCTTATCCATTGATCGTCTGATGAAATCAATTGAAACTGATTTTAACTGTTGGTACTCGGATGATGGGTCTAGAGGTGGTCACCTGGACATAGTTTTCAGTCATTTCAAAGATATATTATCATCCTCTGAAGAAATTGGGTTGAAATTGGATTTTGAAAAATGCGAAATATTTTTTTAAATTCACAAAATGTATTAATAATAGAAAACCTCAACAGTTCAATTCCGGGAATAAGAACAATAAATAGGCACGAATTGACTCTACTTGGTGCACCACTTTCAGAAAAATCTTTGGCTGAATGTTTAAGACAAAAAACAACTTCCCTAAATTTGATGTGGCCTCTCATATCAAATTCTGAAACGAAGGTTTCAGAATTTAATAGGTATTCGTTTAGGATGTTTAATTTGTGTTAATCACGAATGTCGGTGCGGTTTCGTTGTTGATGAAAATGGTACTTATGGCTTCAGTGGTAAATTTAGTGCAGGTCGCTTCTCCCGATATTATGCAGTAAATGACATAATTAAACGTGCATTGTCAACAGCCAATATCCCTTCTGTGATTGAACTTCTTGGAATTAGCCGAGATGATGGAAAACGTCCTGATGGAATGTCTCTCATTCCTTGAAGACAATCAAAAAAACGACAAACAAAAAAAAGTGTAACCACGTGGCGAGGAGAATGAAAATTAGGATTAGCCCGGCCGAAATCCCAGAACAGAATGAATGCCTCTGCTAAAAATGTTTCTCAAGTCATTATCGAAATAATATTCACTGACAATATGGTCAGGGACATAAATATATTCGAGAAGGGTCGACCACTAGGGCCATAATCATGAGTACCTTCTCAAAACATTCCAAGTGGCAACTGTTGAAATAAAATAATTACCACAAAATGAATCGAAGAGATTTTTGTATGGAAGTGTATAATTATAAAATTATTGCAGTCATCAACATATCTCAGCTGGTACAGATATGATGATGACTGCCTGGTTTTCATAGATGGCAACTCTAATTTTGCACATGACATTCTTGATTCCCTAAATAACTTACATCCAAAAAAGTTTCATTCACTCTTGGTATAGAAAAAGATAATAAATTAAACTATTTAGATCTTACTATAAAAAAAAATATATTTTTCCGTTTACAGAAAACCAACCCAGACTGATCATGTCATCCCTAATTGTTACTTCAACAGATTAATAAATATTACTGGAGTTTTTTCCCAACACCAAATCGTTATTTTTACACCTCGACACGTGTTTCGATCACCAAGTGATCATCTTCAAGAGGAAGATAAAACAGTTTTTAGATTGACAAAAATATAGAGGCATAAGTGATCCCAATAAAGTTATCCAGAATATTTAGTAGTTTTACGTATTGTATTGAACTCGTAACATTTCTCTGATCACCAAACATACATTAATGAAATACACTTCGATTATTTTAAATCCATCGATACGTCATCGTTGATGTACATTTGAAATAAATCGCGAAATTGTGGTCAAATGTAAGACGAAGTGACTAATATCCCGATAAAAATTATAACGTGTAGGTAATGACAATATTAACATTTTCAAATTTATGGAAATGTCGGATCCAAACAACCTCAAAAGTTAGTTTTTATGTAGATGTGACAGTTAACGAAAAAGGTGGCATTGCAATGTTTCGAAAACATTTGCAGACATTAATATTAACAAACGAGTTTCCATTAAATCAACCGTGCATGGATACAGAGACATTGTAAAACTGACGACAACAATACCCAATAACATAAAACAATGCAAATTGTAAAACACTGTCGGCTGTCTGGTTATCTCTTTCCACTGTTATGAGTATTAATTGATCATCACTATAACATAAGTCTTCGATTAGAAGACAAATGTTAACGAATTGTCATCTGTTCATAGCACTTAATAGAAAGAGATGTTACATAGAGGGTGTGTGATTTTTATAATCATAAATTGATGACGCATCAGTAAAGTTAAAATAATCGAAGTGTATATTTATTGGCAACATTATGACAATATGAAATATTAAGCACGTCGGACAAATTAAGAAATCATGATGGACATAATGAATAGGAAACATAAAATCACAAAGGATACGATAATCTGTAGAATGACCTAAATAGGCATAATAGGAGTTAGGTACTTAAATATGGAAAAATTATAAACTTGAAAAAATATAAGTGATTTAATAACATTCGGATCACATATAAGCTGAAATACCTCAGTTCGAAATGTTCTCCTTCGTTATCGTTTCGTGAATTTTCACTAATTTACTTATTGCTTTATTGATTCCCTCCGTATATTCCTGAACTGGTTCCATGGACATAACTCGACACCTCAGTCGAGTTTGCACACATCCACGAATTGTGTTCGTGATAAATTGCCCCAATACATCAGTTTCCGATGATTCTGTCTCATTCTTCTGGGTATGTACTAAATCCTTCAGCACCGCATTGACTGCTCGATTCAACAACAGGCTTTCTACTGCTTTTATCTTGCCTTCTCTAGTTTTGAACGATTTGTTCACAGTGGTGTTGGCCTGTAACAGCAAAACATTCAAATATCTAGGTATTCGAGATAACTTCATTAATAGTTTCAGGTTTCTAGAAACAGTTTCTTTCCTTGATCTTATTATAACATTTTTAGATACAGTGACTCTTTTTTTTGGTGTTCTTGTCTGAATTTTGGAAGTATTTGTTTTCATTTTGTTTTTCTTGCTGGAACGTATCAATTGACAAACTATTTATGATTCCATATGTGTCAGTGGGGTTCTTTAAATACCTATCCAGGTAATAAGACAACATTTAGGTAGATACATTTCAGGTAGATGATTTTCTCATATTGCCAATAAAATTGGATTGTTCTATTTTGTTTTTATTTCTAATCAGGTTGCTAACTAACGGGCGCTTTCCAAATTACTTAGATATAACATTGATTTTTAAATGAATTCGGGATTATTCAGAAGGAAATACTCAATCATGATTTGTGATAAAGAAAATATACAAGATTTCTATACTCGTTTTATAATTTGAAGAAATATTCGGTTTACATACAGCAATAAGAATTACGGATAGACAGGTAGTCCTAACGACTCCTATAGTCTGATACTAGGGTACCTGTGATGTAATGAGAATGAACACATATGTGCTTTTTATCCAATTTGACGAATTGTTCTCTAAAATCGCTGAAATTTTCATGTACTAAGAAGGCTAAATCCGTTTGGTAGTGACCACAAGCAACTGAAACTCAAATTATTTGAAACCATGACACGAAGACTGAGTGTTTTTGATGTTGGCAAAACTTTTGCGAAGGTAACACCTAGCCCAGCTGGGTAAGACCAAGCTGAGACATTCGACACGGCATGCTATTCAAAACATTGCATGGATATGGTATACGTAGCCCAACATACAATATTTTGGAAGACTATCCTATCATACTGGATACGAAAAGTCAAATTCGATAATATATTGAGTGGGATGATGAAAATTTGTACAGAAGTACCGCAAGGAACAGTTTTAGGTACCATATTATTACTCGTATGCGCAGATATTAAGTGGAAAACGGCATTTGCAAAATCAGAAAGAGAACAGAGATATGCAGCTATAGCTCAATCAAGACTTTGTCATTATATTCTAAATGTAAAAGAAAGTCAATTCATCACATTCACCCCATTGCAGAACAATCAAGCGGAAAATAACATAATCCACATCCATAACTGTACTGATACAACAATCTGCAATTGTGCTGTAATAGAAAGGGCAAATATAATTAAGTATCTGGGAGTTATTGTGAATTGGTATGAGAGATAGGATGATATGTTGTGAATCGGCTCAAAAGTTCTGAAAATTTCTATGATTTAAGGAATATTCTGAAGTACTGCATTCTACCGAATGTCTGCACCTATTAGGAATCGTCATTACTGAAAACGACCTCTATTTCCACCAATGTTTAACTTGGGTGTACACGAACAAATTCATACTTCAATCAACAAACAAAACAAAGAAGATTGGTTACCAATCCATCTATACACCTACCAGCATTTATTAAGATTCACACACAAAGATGTATTCATTGGGTTAATCAATAAAAACACTAGATAGAAATGACCCTGTATTCTAGCTTAACATTTCCGATTTCAATAAATTCAAAAAATCAATCACATCATTCATTGTCTTCAATACCGAACTTCTCGACTGATTCGGCTGGACAGAAACGATGTTCACCACACTCCTCATCATTCCTATATTCTTAAATTCAGTAAATTCATAAATCAAATTTTTTGATTTTCAGATCGAACCCAGGATTATTCAACAGTAAACATGTCAGTGACAACTCTATCAACTACTTTTTTTTATCAATAAAACAAAACCTAATACATGGTGATGTAGATTAAATTCTTGTTCATTCCTTAACAAAAATGTATAGAGATAGATATGGGATAGTGAATAACAATTCAATATAACCCTATAACTGCCATCGTTATTATCATATGTAAAAGATATACAAATGAATAGGGAAACAAATTACCTGAATTTAGATAGAAACTAAATGAAATGTGAACATTATGGAAAAAATTTACCAATTCATTGATTTGGCATGTAAAGTAATCACACATTTCCGCATTAGAAAACAAGCACTAATTCAATTGCAAATTAGCAAGTAATTGCAAAAATTGCTAAAAACTATGACCAGTATTAATCGATGGTGCTGATTTGTAGAATTGGTTATTAATGAACGCTTATCATTTTCTTGTAGTGATCTCGCAGTATTTTTATTATCCCCTCATACTCATTCATCCTTTTTTGTTACCGGATCACAGTTGTTTCTCAAAACTCTATTTACAGAACAATGTGGGATAGGTGCTATCGATGTTATTTAACGTTATTATTTGGAAAATAAAAAAAATGTTCAAAAATATTTCGCGTATGCCACAATAACATAATTTTTCTATGGATAAGTCATCAGAGACAAATCGAACGGCTTCGGGAAGTAGTATAATATGTTTGGTATGATTTTTTATCTCAGAGCACACGATCTCGTTAGCATCAAGCATTGAATAATTTTGTCGACATCCAAAGTGTGATATACTGAAAAAATGTTTTCCATTTTGAATATGAATTCAGATTTGTCTTTAGTATTATAAGTCTGCAAAAATGTTGACTATAGCAATAGAGTGGAAGGTATCCACTAATGAGCTGTCAGCTTTCTTTTAAAAAAAAGGTATTATTTTGAAAGTTAATAATCTTCCAAGACAATACCGATACTAAAAATGCCATCAATAATTCGTTGGACTGGTTGTAAAATGATATTACTTGTGTTGATGTCAGTATTATTGTATCATTAAATCCATAGGCAAGACATTTAGATTTAGAATGATAAATTTACCGCACAGAGAACATTGTTTACATTGAGTGGATTAAAAAAAAACGAAGTACCTACAAAGAAATGGAAAATTGCTTTATTATAATGAATCAGAACTCTAGACAATTGAAAGACATCATCTACAAAATCACAAAAAATCATTGAACGTATCAGGAAAAAATATACTTTCATTTCACCGACCACTTCGAAATTGATAACTTTCCAACAAGCATTTTCTCTGTTATCAGCAGAGATGATTCAATTATCTTAATAATATTTCAGTCATAAATATATCGTAACTTTTTTAAATCGGCAGAAGCATTGTTATTTCCTTCTATATCTGACAAAAATGTCATCAAGGAAAACTCATTCCTATTGATCTTTATGTTGTTATCGAATCACGAGATAAAACACTTTCTAAGATTTGAACTTAACGCTTTGACAGGAAAGAAACTATCAATCTGGGAGAGATATTTTCACTCTTCCACAATGAATTATACAGAGTTGCTGTCCATGGAAAAATTCCATGCGATGCTATTGAGTACTTGTTTGATTTCAATATGTTTCCATTTTATGTGATGGATTCACACAGTGAAATTTATCTTTGTTCTGTCAGAACTTTCCTGAACAACATTGATCCGGATTTTGGTGAAATAGTACAACGAAGTAGCGAAAAGTAGGACTTATTTCTACAAACAAGTAGAACGAATACGAGGCATGCGACCTACACAAAAAAGTGTTGGTGAATGTACTCATTATTTGCTGGAAATATTGAAACATCATTTGATTTGAATGAAAAAAATGTATCATTAATGAAGTTTTCAATCACTACAAAGTTGAAAATACCTATTTAAGTGATTTTTTTCCTTAATCTTCATTTGGTGCGCCCTCAGAAGTTTTTTGATGGCGTTACTAGCTCCTTCTGAATGAACTTGCCCTGATCTACACGACGTCACTTTATACTTCAATCGAGTTCGGGTGCAATCGCGAATGACATTTGTAATGAATTTTTCCAAGGGGTCAGGTCCCGAATAGTTTGCTGCAGTTCTCTTGGAGCACTCATGCTGCGACATGTCGACGTCTGCTATATCTTGCAGTTCCACGTTGAGAGCTCCATTGATTATAGTGTATTCAATATATTTTTTTTTTCTCGATTTCTGTTCTCGATAACGGGCATAGTTACATGTGATGACAAGCACTCCAAGTATTTGGGTAGTTGGGATAACTTATTCAGTAAGTTTCTAACTTTCAGTTGAATCATATTCTGAGAAATAATGGCGTCCATAAAAATTTCCGATGTTTTTCGTCACCGTGACCTTATTGGAAAAACTGAAACTTCTTGAAGTAGTGGCTGTTCTTCTTCTGAGAATTTTGTTTGCCTTCAGCTTCATGTGTGATTTCATCTTGTAATACTCGTACGTACGTATGGACACATAAATCACCAGTGACATCTGTTTGCACATAGATACACGCAAAAAGTTCCTTGAATTTTTTAGGTGAATGGGTCGAATATCATCCAAAGGTAGATGAGAAATATCTGATTTATCTTGATCAGTTGACATATGAAGCAATTTGTAAGCAATGGCTTACAAAACAAAAGAAACAGGATCTCCATCAATCCTTGAGGGTGGTGGAAGAGTACACGCATGGTATCGGTATGAAATTCGGGATAGATAAATGTGCAATGGCCCATCTCAAAAGAGGACAATACGGGGACTACAGAGAGGTAACAGCAGTGAAGAACTGTCTTCGGGGTTTCCACTGGTTATTTCATTTGTAGGCGAAATTCATGAACACGACACATAATTGACTGATTGGACTCTTCAGCGGTTCATATTACCTAGTGAGTCGTGGTGAACTTTTGCCTTTTATTACACTCTGCCAGATTCACTATTGATTCGGATCTGTTCAATTTTCAGATTGTGGAGGGTTATGTACCTAAAAAATATTAAGAGATATCGACTTTTTCGCAAAAACTGTTTTTCGGATAGTTTCTGAATACTCATTGAAATATGTCATATTTTATTTTTATAAAACATGCGGAAAAAATTCAACAGACTATTCCTTGGATTATTCTGAGGATATTTTGTCCTTTGGTGATTTTTCTTAGGGCGCTTTATTTCGAAGATACGGAGCAAAAAAGAATTTCGACAATAACAGTTCATTACAAAAAATTACATGTTTCTTAATCTACAAGAACTGTTGAAAATAACTAACCCCCGCTCGAATGCAAGAATCCAATCTTCTCCTCATCGACTCCTGAACTCTTTCAAAAACACCAGGTTCACTTACTAGACATACTATTCGAATTGAATGTATGCAGCCGTTTGTAGTAATCGGTCCCTCAATTTTTTGCCGCATATTTAGAAAACACCCTGTATATATTTTTCGTATGTCCATCGTCTAAGTACTCAAATTGCAAGGTTATAAATTGGTTAACCTTATTATGGAAACATGTATTGGATATTTTTACGTTTATAATTAAAAGTTGACTATGAAGAATGAAGATGCTGTCAACAATATCCAAAATTTCCATCACATTTAAACTGAACGTTTTTATAACGTCGGGTAATTTGGTAATTTGCCCCCAATATAACCTGTTTTAAATGATGATGTTGTCCATCATTTTCTTGATGAAAATTGAAAGTTTTACAACACTTATGAAGTTCAAGATTTCCATATAATTCAACAGGCAACTTCCTTGGTTTTTTTGCAAGAATTTCACCTCAAAAATTTTGACATTTTCAGAATGATCGATGCTATTCAAATAATTTTCATAACATTCTGCAAAACTTTGAATATTTTCTCAGATGATTCATTAATCGGATATATATACCAAATCAGACAACACCAATAAATATCGTCCATCGTCGCAAATGATGAGGTGAGGCCAAATGAAGTGATAAACTCGAGTACATGAACTCCCAGTTGTAACACGCAAGACAACTTCTTTGAAGAAAAGCGAGCGCACTAAAAGCCTGTCATTCATTCTGAATTTTGGTATCATAGTTGGCAGTACACTCAATCAGGTCTCCAACGGATTCGCGTGTTTCGAATTCATTATCTGTTCAATTTGGCATTTTTTGTTGCTACTGAAGAAGGAGTTGGGCTGGTTATGAGTTACTACACCGTAATTCAACTGTTTGTCATTACTTTGATGCTGGTTTGCAGTGGTGCTGAAGTGGAAGGAAAACGTGAGTAGTGAAAATTTTAATTTTTTTCGGTTGATGAATGAAATCATTGAACATTCATTGAACATTCGTAGAATATTTCCTCAGTTTTACATAAATAACTAAACTGTTAGTTGATAGACATTAGTTATCTTGGTGTTGTTTTTTATCAAACTGTTATATTCTCACATCCATCTCACATTTAAGACGATATATTACTTGTTGAGTATAATAGGTACAGATCATTTTCAGTCACACAAGGTGTTCCAAATGGGTATGAACCACCTTAGTTATGTTTTTGATGGAGTAACTTTTATAATAATTACAGCTTCTGATTCTGAACTAAGACTTGCTCATTCATCTATAATTCTCAGAATTCGAATTTCATTCATCTATGTAATGAAATACCAACTCTATGTGAGATTATGAATACCATACACAAAGCATATGTTTTTCATTTTCTAGAATCTGGATAACTTTCAAATCATTTATTCAGTCTTCAGAATTGAAGCTTTCATTTTTTTTCGTATTTCATATGAGACAGGCCATTTCACTCTTTGAAAACCTATTTTTCAAATTCTTTTCAGATGAAATTTCAGTATCAAATATTGACAAAAGTAAAACTAGTCATCTTCAGAACAATTGACCGTCGAAGTTCTGCCCACCATACTCTCCAGACCTCTCGCCAACCCCGACTACCCACACTCTCAAGAAAAAAATTCACAATATCAACTTCTGATCAATAAAACATTCGTTGAATCGTGTGAACAGAAAATGTTGAAGGTGAAGCACATACGTTCTTGAAATCTGGAGGATGACGTTCCCTGAAATATCATATTTTTGCCTCTCCCACTCATCCTCAAGGTTGATTTTTAGAATTACAACTTGCAATAAAGAATGACATTTTTGAATCATGTAGACGAAATACTCCAAATTTGACTTACGAATACACAAAAAATAACAACAAGGCAGCGGCATGATGTTAAATTTTTCAAAAATGGCTTACAATGAGCGTCATACTCACTAGAAGAAATTATTCTAATGACTTTTTTTTTGTGCAATGAATATTTGATTGGTATGAGTCGCACTTCCCCAAATAATCAAATCATAAGTCATTATACCGTGGAACATAGCAAAGTACGCTATTTTTAAATAATCAAAGGACAGCTGATATTTCAATTGACGCAACGCATTGAAGCCGCATGGTTCAAACTGAGATGCTGCGTTTTACTTTCATTTAAGAAAATAAAATTACATCGAAACCAAATTTCAGCATTATTTTCTGAACAATTAAGGGTCTGTAAAGCACTGCTTTCATTTAAATTTTTCGCAACGAGTGTGGAGTCATCTGCATAAAAAATGGAAGACACATCAGACTTAATACTCATACATAAATCATTGAAATATATAATAAATAGCATGGGTCCTAAAACGGAGCCCTGTGGGACACCAAACATAACTGGGTACTCAGCAGATCTCCGACCGGAGACACTCACAAAATACTTTCGTTCCTCCAAATATGACGAAAAAAGCTTCAAAGCCACGCCTCTAACCCCATATCTTTCCAATTTTAATAGCAAGAAATCATGTCGTATCGTATCAAATG
>NW_019292070.1:41044-51533 GCF_000500325.1 Leptinotarsa decemlineata
ATTAATATATTTCTTGGGAGCAAATTGGATGCAAAAAACTGTCTTTATAATGAGAGAGTTGTTCAAATATGCAAAATTATGAACCTTTCCACTAGATCAGCTTTCTTCCCTCCTAGGGTTGCACCTCTCCTCTGCAACTCCTCCTTCAACTGAGCGATACGCCATGTAGAATACATCTTGAATTGCAAGCAATTTAAATAAGAAACTTTCAAATAAATCAATAAATAACGGTGGAAACTTTGACAGCTAATGACCAATGTGACAAACACTCAGCGCACTCTGCCGGATGAGTTTCCCGTAATCATCCCCATTCATTAGGATTATTGGATCTCTGCCAATTCATAACACTAACTGCAGTAGTGAAATTAGAAATTGACTTTTTCGTCATAGGACGGCATACGAAACTATTATTACATTTTTGCAAGGAACCTCTCACTGTGAACACAATTCCATGATGATCAGATAGAAATGGATCAATAACATTAACTCTTAGTTTATGGTCATCAAAATTGGAAAACAAATTATCAACTCGGGTTCCAGTTGTTTTTGTCACTCGAGTGTCAACAAAAATCCTCTCAAGCATGTTATGCGACAGAAAAATATTTTTACATGTGCTGGTATTGTAATCAGTCAGCTTAAAATTGTAATTGAAGTCTCCTAAAACTATTATATTATCATTCAAGCATGTTTTCTCTGTTAGCATTTCATCCAGATTATTCAAGTAAATAGCACTGTTACCACTAGGAGAACGATATGTGCAACATATTTTTAATTTAAGACTTTTTACTTCAAATAGACAAAACTCGGAATCTATTTCCAGACAAAAATCAGTTACATTTATGTCACACATCGTTAAATTTGTTTTTTCATATACACATATACCGCCATGAATATGACTACGGCGAATAAAACTAAAAACTAACGTATAACCGGGGAAAATAATAGTATCTACGTCATCCACTCCCAACCAAACCTCTGTAAGAAGCCAGACATGAATATTATATTTCTTCAAAAGTAGTTCAAGTAAGTTTACCTTATTTCTAACACATTGTATGTTAATATAAAAAAAATTAATTTCTTTTTCGTCACCTGGAAGTGCCCGCGCATCCGAGTTTAGAACTGGATGTTGTCCCATGTTTAGTTCATCTGAACTCGTCTTGTCTCTTGAGCCCTCCAACGAGTTTTTAGGTAGAGTAGGATTCATTGCACTTGACTCATTTGAATCATTTATTATCACCTTAAAAGATGAATAATAGTGTGGGTAGTTTGCTACTATTTTTTCAGCAACAACTTCAGGAAAAATTGGCTTTAAAAAGGCGATAACATCATCAACAGTCATGTTTGGATCTAGCTTACATACATGCAAGTGAGTTTTTTTAGAAGCCACTTTAAGGGTACAGTCAGCATTACTCTTGGTACCAACTATGGCTGTATCTCTCTTCTTTCTAGCTCCCACAACTTTCCATTCTTCTTCATTGGGCACACTGCTGCTTCGACGTGCATCTTCATTGAAAACATGTTTGTAGCTAACAGTGAAAGTAGCATTTTTAGAGCCACTTTTCCTTGTTCTAATGTAATACACTCCTTGTTAGACGAATTTTCAGTACTCTCTGAAATTGTCCCCGATTTCGTCACAGTTTGAATAAAGCTGACAACATTGGCTTCATGTGTACCGTTAGAACAGTTTATATTTCTAGTTTTCAACAGATTGATAATTGTCTCTTGATTGCTAATGGTTCTTTCGAATTCCTTATTTAAACGTTTTGCACATGTTTGTTCCGTATTCAGACATTTGAATTCACACTGCAATGCACTCAACCTTACTTTTTCATTACAGTTTGTTAGTTCCCTGTTGCTGTCATAAAATACGTTGTCCCCATTTTCTATGAAGGTTTTCACGTTATCATTAACCTAGACACCATCTGGGACATTTCTGGTCACTATAATTTCTATTAAATCACTTTTCTTTAGTTGATTTAACTCTCGGTACATGTGTTCATTCACGGCCATGGTTGCCGTACGAACGACAACTCTCAGAAGTTGAGAAACTTGTGCGAGCTAAGGACTAACGAGGTCTTACCTTTTAACAATTGAACAATGTTAAATACTTTTTTTTGTTTCGTTGTTCCAATATTCTTGAATATATTCTGTAATATTGGAACAATAAAATAGAAAAACCTATTTCACGTTGTTCAATGTCATGTTATATACAGATTTCGTTCAAAATCAAAATTTCTAAAGAAAATATACTCACATAGCTCAGGAATGTGAGAAATATATCTATGGCTGTATCCCTTTCGTAGTATTTTGCAATGATTGAATGCGTCTTCTTTTGAAGTTATCAAAGAAAAATTCTGATTATGAATTCAAGACAAGTGTTTCATATGTCACATTGTGTAGAGTTGCTGTTATTAATATCTGTTTCGAATACATTACGAAAATTCGAAGTACAAACCAGATAGGAAAAAGTGCTTTTCGTGTGAAATAGTGTTCATATGTTTGAAATTAGTTGTTTTGGATAGTTATTTTTCTCTAGTTTTCAACTGGAAAATATTTATAATCTACACATTTTTTCAACATACTCTCCATAATTTTGAGCCGCCATGAGCATGGTTCAATAGGAAACCTAATCATCGTGTCATATCAAAATGATTTCAATCATCACTGATTGTTTTGAATCGGAGAAGTTGCTGAAATTCAAAATTCTAGATATACAGATTGTGAAATCAGTTGTCGGCCTATACAATCTCTGAACTATTGGTTAAACAAAAAACAACTTTAATGATCTTTTTTACCACATTCATTGATATCAAATAATGAGATTCCGAGGTAATTTCGATATTTTTGGTTATGGAAAATATCTCGATATATTCGTTTCTTTTTTTATTTATTTCAAAATTTATAAAAAACAAAAAAAATCCGAATACCCATTGATGTAAACAACTGATTGACGTATTCTCCAGATCCCAATCTTTCATAGTCTCTTTCTGAAATTATTAAAATTGATCATGTTCAAAGGACGCTTTAATGAATGGGTTATTGGTGTGATTTTTTTTTATATCGAAATTTTGCATAATTTCATCAATATGAAAAATGTTTATTGAACTTTCTGATATAACTGTTGGTTTGTGTATATTTGCTTTTATTAAAAATTTTGACATTCCTCTTCGTTTTTGAGTTACTGGTTGAAAAAATCATTCGGAAAAGTGCTGAAGAATAATATTTCCAATTTTTCAGTTTTTTCAATTATCCATAGATTTCGGCAACTATCTCCAAGAGGAAGAATATTTTTAAGAGACATTAATTTTTTGAAAAAGAAAAAGCCCTCTAAAAATAACCACTCTCAAGGACTTTCTACTCCAGTTTATTCCTGAGAAAATCTTCTGTGTGAAATTTCAATTTCGAAGCTATTCACTTCCTTTTTTCTTTGAAAGTTTTTTACATTTTGTGTATAACGATGAAGCAGTAGACAGCCAAAAAGCTTTTTCACATAACTCGTTTCGTTCAAGCGCGTATCCGTATGAACCAATGGCCTCTGAACGTAACACCATGCAAGTTGTGAGAAGTCACGGTCCGATTCATGAAGCATTTCGAGTTTTGGCCGTATTCACTCATTCCGTAACGTAATAGGACAGGGCAAATAGTACAATTGCATAAGTATCGAACCGTTGATGAAACCTTGTGAAAACATTTCACTTTTCATGAAAATAAAGAATCAAAAGAAGTCTATAATATATCTATTGTGAAAAGGTGTTTTTGGGAGAGGGACAGAGGAAAACGTAGGTTTTAAAAATTGGAAAATTAGTTGTGATGTGATTTCGACAAGTGACTCATGTTTTCATGGTATTATCTATGCTGGATCTAATGGAAGTAAGACGATATCATCACATTAAAAAAAGTTTATCTCGATAATATAGAGCTATAACTCATATTTTCAATAGCACTCACCATTGAAAGAAATATACAATAAAAAATGAAATCTACAAGATAATTTGCTCCATTTCTCAGTATGGAGTTTGTAATAATTTCACTGGTCCGGACTTCCATTGTCTGTTTAAAAAATCTGTTTTTTCGTTAACCAGCTGTCGCACCCATACCAACGACAACCCTCAGAAGTCGAAACTTGTGCGAGCTAATGATTAACGAGGTCTTACCTTTTAACTCGTNTTAATTTGGGCAAAATACCCTTAGTTGTTTCAGGGATTTCAAATTATTTTATATAGTAGACAATGGAAGTCCGAACAAGTGAAATTCAACATGAAACATTGTCAATCACCTTCAAACAAACATGGAGTTTGTAGTCTCCGTTGAATATGAATGGGTCAAACAGAATATCGTTGATAAAATTTTGGACTCATTGTATAGTGTCAGCTGGGAAATCCAATATCAGTATCTCTGAACGCAGTTTACTCACTGCCCCTCAAGACTCTCATAGCCATTAGTCATCAGACCCCAGTAGACATATTATTTTGTATCCTTCTGGATGTTCTGGTCTAACAGGTCAAATTACATCTTTCAGAGTCGATAGGGGGCTATGGGGGATCATTTCTCAAAAGTCTCAAGAGGCTGTGAGAAAACTGTAGTCACTTAAATATTCGAGAAGTATCATTATCTTTCATAAATCAATTTGGAACTGCATATCGTTTCTTATTCTTCAATACTACTATATTTATCATTCACCGCTACTTCAGTATTCTATTACTTAGGGATACTCTCTTCTAATGAAGTTTAGTTGTTCGTTAACTCCGCTCAATAACTGTCCATTCAATTCAATGAAAAACTTTATAATTTATATTAAAAATACGCATATTTGCGTTTAAGGTAACGAGTATAACTTTGTAAAAGGTGGTTATATCGTACTGCTGCTATTTACATTAAATGCAATATGATGAATTACCCAAAAAACATGCGTCCTCAACTGATGGTGATTCAACATTGGAACACGACCGTCCATGACTGAAAGATCTTATTGTAACAGACTCAAGAGTCCTCGGTCGAACAGCAGTCATTGTACTATGGCTAATATTTGTGCACATCGATTTTAAGTGATCTAAATTTGGTCTTTTATTTTTTCATATTGCTCGCTCCAAAAAATGTGTTAGCGACTCTGGGATTTCATTGTTCGATGCTTCAATCATGTGACCTGGTGAAAGGTAGTTAGAATTATCTAATACTGTAGATTCAATATCTTCGCGAATGATTGCTGCTGCAGCTTTTAGGATTCTGAGTCATTCTTTTTTTTTATTCATTTTCTTTTTCGTGATCAGATTGATTGGAGAAGTTGTTGGAGATGTCGCATATCGATTGACTCATGCCATGTCATTTTTTTGGAATTTTGGGAAAGAAGGGTCTGGCAGCGAAGTTTCTTCCAAAACTGCTGGATTTTAATCAAAAAAACCGTCGCATGAGCACTGCTCAGGAATTGCTGAATGACGTGAACGGCGATCAAAATTTACTTAAAACAGTCATAACTTGTGACAAATCATGGTATATGGTTATGCCATTGTAAACAGAGTCCAATTATCCCAATGGAAGAGACCAAGACAGAAGAAAGCAAGCCAAGTTCGATCAATGTCAAGGTTTTGCTCACTGTTATTTCCGATTACCGTGACGTTGTGCATCGGAAGTTCTTGCCACATGGTCGTACGGTCAATAATATACAGGGTGAAAATTGAATGAGTGTAAAACATTTGAGGAGGTGATTCCTCATCAAAAAAAGATAGCACAAGCACTGAAAAAGTTACAATATTGAAATTAACCTGACGTTTTGTACTACCAAAAAGACACTTACCAGTAATTTATTTTGTTCACCCCATGATTGTAAAGGATTCTAATCATTTCCAGCATCCAATTGCAAAATTCAAGACGGTTCGGAAAGTCTCGCGGTAACAGTGCCTGGACTCATTGCAGATGGTAAGGGTATAAGAGTTGTTCCTTCAAAATTCGAAATACCGTCATACGATCAACATTTAGGTGGAAAGCAATCTTTCTAGTACTGGTAGTAGGTTGTTCTTCAATCAAATTAAGTACTAACTTCGTCAAGCTGTGGTATTCGTACTTCTCGATGGCGACCACAATCCTGCGTTATTTTGTCGAATGAACCATATTATTGTAATCGTTGATGAAGTCGAGCAAATATTCTATGTGCCGTTGAGGATACATTTCAGCATATCTTCTAGAAGCTTCTAACCGATTTTCCTGTGACAGACCGTAAACGTAATGCATATCAGCCATTTGCTCATTTGTGCATGCCATTTTAATAAGAAGTGAATTATTAAAGTAACAAATTGAGAATAGAACAACAACACACAATTAGTATTGATTCAATTTCGAAAATTCAAAAACTGACAGCGTCATACCAATTCAATTGTCACTATCGCTAATATCGACCTTCTAGATAGATTAGTTTCGTATTTTCGCAATTATGACGATGTATCTCTGTAGTTGTTCGTAAAATAAATTTTTGCTGCGAACTGGTTTAATTTGGGCAAAATACCCCACAGACATTTTATGTTAAAAATAAAACAGGCTATCGTGAATAAATTTTCAAATGGTAAACAAATAATAAGATAAAAAGTTACATTGGAAATAAATTTTACGGGTTGCGTTTTCCACCCCTCACAATCATGGGGTAAACAAAATGAATTTCCGGCTAAGTGTTTTTGGTAGTACAAAACGTCAGGTTAATTTCAATATTGTAACTTTTTTAGTGCTTGTGAAAAAAATTGTTATACAAATTTTATGTACCCCCTTTAAGGGACTGTATCTTAACAAGGGATGCTCCAATGAAATTTCTTTATATGAAAGATCCTATCTTTTTTTCCATAAGGAATCACCTCCTCAAATGTTTTACACTCATTTAGTAACACCCTGTATATTATCTTGAAGTAATGCGCTGCTTGCAAGAAGTAATACGAAGAAAACGTCCAGCTCTGGGAAAATCGGACAGGACTCGACGAAGACCCTGAAAAGCACTAGCCTTATGTTTTTTGCATCAGAAACATCAGAGAAGGAGAGGGATTGACGACACAAGCTGCAGGTGGATAAACTGCATGCTTAGAAGAAGATTGCTTCACTCCACTGATGTTGTGCATCGGAAGTTCTTGTCACATGGCCTTACGGTCAATAATGAATATTTTCTTGAAGTTATGCGCTGCTTGCAAAAATCAATACAAAGAAAACGTTCAGTATTTTGAAAAAACAATTCATGACCAAAACAATTCATGCGCCAAAAACAACACCGTTATCATTACTCACCCACCGTATTCACCATATTTGGTCCCCTGTGGCTTTTTCTTGTTCCTTAGGTTGAAGAGACTCATGAAAGGATGTCGTTTTGCAATGATTGAGAAGATAAAAAACTGAATCGCTGAGAAAGCTCAAGGACTTACCAAAAAGTGCATATCAGAACTGTTTCGATTTATGGGAAAACGCTAACACAGGTGTATTATATATGAGGAGGACTACTTTAAAGGGGACCAAATAAAAATTGATAGATAAATAAATATTTCTCGAGAAAAATTAAAATTCACCTCATTTTGAAAACAGACCTCGTACAATAAAAAATAACGGGCATTTTTGTTTAGTTGATTTATATTCAGTGATTAAGTTTGTGTACTATACTATTATTCCCAAATAGTAGGCATTAAATTCTCAGAAATGACTGATGTTTTTGCCTTAATCTGTCTTTTGTAGTGGCGTCCGAAAATTATACTGAACAAATGAGGAAAAATTATTAAAACCGTATTCACCAGAAAAGGGACGAAATAAAAATTAATACATGAATGAATATTGTTTAAGAAAAATGAAAATTCATCCTATTTTTTGAAAAGACAGCGTATGTGCCGTATTATGAAACTTGAAAGAAATATCAATCTAACCCATGTTGAATTTTTGTTCTGTATTTTGCGAAATTATATTCATGAATATTTTTACGATGTAATTGGAAGGAAAGGAAATGCTTAACGGTAGAATCGATTAAAATTTCATCATTTCATCCGATCAGGGATTTCAAGCAAAATGCGGCAAAGTTGTATAAAAAAATCTCTACTGATTTGAAAGAGTTTGTATTGTGGGATTTCAGAATTAGCATTGAAAAAATTTGATGATTCAGGACATTTATATTTCTCTATAATACTTTCTGTAACCTATTTTATTCACCGATATATTCTCATGAAATAACTATGTATTGTGCATTATGTTGAAGAGTTAACTATTTATATAATTGCAAATACTAAAAAAATATTCAAAAGACTTTTCTCAAGGATAATTGTGAAAAAATAATCCCACTCAACTCACCAACTTGCATTATACCCTACCATGATTCAAATATCATTTTCAAAGGGATTTCCGCAATCCCCTGCGATAACTCTAGTCTGTCGTAATAGGCAACTAAAAATGGGGCTCACTGGGTATGACCAAATGTGCATCTGAGATACCAGGCGACCTCTCAGATAATTCAGCGTTACATTCATGTAGGAGGCTCCATGGATGTGGACAACAGTTTTCCCCAGACTCGAGGTAATTTGATGAATAACAGTCACCAACAAGAGGAGAAATAATTCTCAGAGACTCCTATGACTTGCAATGACAGAAGTACAAGCCAACCTACAACTTAAGTCTTCATGAGGGAAATGGAAATGTTTGATATTGCTCTCATATAAGAACCCTGGGCCTACAGGAAAAATATCACGGGATTGGGAGTGATCTGAAGAAAATTATTCTACAACAGATCCTCAAAAACCCCAAGAACATGCATGATTATCCGAAACAGATTGAATATACTGCCGTTGACTAACTTCAGTAAGAGAAACTTGACGGCGGTCAAACTAAAGAAGGTTGTTGAGGAAGGATCTGAGAAAATATCATTGGATCAGCGTGAACGAGTTAGCGAAAGACTGCCAAGGACAGATCACAACTCTTATTGGCTGTGATGCCAATACACATCATCAGACCAGGGATAGCACAGACACCAATGAAAGAGGTGAGCACTCACTGCCGTTTATTATAGCAAACAATTTGGATATTTCAAACGTAGACGATGAACTTTCCTTCGTAAACACGAGGCCTGAAGTAGTGATAGACTATATATTTCGTACTATAGTTATAAATATCTATGTTGGGAAATGGAATGTGTGTGATGTGAAAAGTTATTCAGATCATCGGCATATAAACTTCGAAATCGAAGGGTCTCATACCTCGATTATATATCATCAAAACCTCCGGAAAATAAGCAGAGACGCCTATAAGCTAGGCCTAGGAACTTGTTTAGACTGGATGGATCCAAAACAATCTTGAAACAAATAATATCGAGTACACAAAAACAGGTAGATAGACTATAAGAAAGCTTCTCGAGGTGCACTTCAAAAAGATGGCTGGGATTCAGCAAAGCTGCAAAAAGAAACAAAATTTCCACTTAAAAAATTTGGCTCTGAGAAAATAGCACACGATCCGGCGAAGACCTTGAGACCCATGTTTTTTACATCAGAGACCTAGGAAAAACCACTTGACAGGCATATTAAGGACGAGGCACTGGCTAGCTACCAGAGAACAATATGCACCCGAAACGGGTACGTTGAGCTGTTCTCTTGGATGTAGAGGACGCGTTTGATGATATGTCCCTAGAATTAATCATCCAGGCGTAGAGAAGAAGAGAGATTGACACACAGCTGGAGGTGGATAACTGCAAGCTTAGCAGAAAATTGATATACAAAAGCATCATGGGAAATACATAAGTGGTACATGTAGCGAAGGATTGTACTCAGGGGGAGTTCAATCCCCACTCTTGTGGAACCTGATTGTGGGAAAATTACCTCGTTGACATCTGGACCATAATGCATACAAAGTACTGGGCTATGCATATGGCTAAGTCATCCTAGTCCAGGGCAAATGTAAATAATATAATGAAAAAACGTATGCAGTAGGCCCTGAATATTATAACTAAATAGATCGATGAAGAACGGATGAACATGAGCACAACGAAATCGACAATAGTAATATTTACCAAAAGGATCAAAAGAGAGGATCTAGAACCTCTGAAACTTCAAGATAAAGTGATAAATCTGTCGTGGTAGATCGAATATCTGGAAGTCATATCAGATTTCAAGTTCACTTGGAACTACGATGGCTCACCCGTATAACTTTTTTATTATTGGAGATAGAAAAACATAATTTTGGGGTTGTGCATTATAGTTCAATTTAATTTTTTTGGCATATTCACTTGCTTTTCTGTACTTTCGATTTCATCGATATATACAGGGCTTTTCATGATGAGCGTTAATTAGCCGTTTCTAGCAAACTATTCGACGGATCAACGTGAAAATCACACAGTATGCATAAGTCAATATGACCTACACGCCTAAAATATTTCAGACGAAGCGGCGTTGTCGCTTCTACTATAAAGTAGCGGCTTCTTTGATTTTTCAAATGGAACACCCCGTATATAATATCATATTATGATTCATTATCACTTTGTCAACAAATTCATATA
>NW_019292071.1:0-15893 GCF_000500325.1 Leptinotarsa decemlineata
CGTACCACAAGGTTCTAATCTTGGACCTCTTTTAATTTTAATCTTTAATAATGACTTGGCAACCTCTTTGAATATTCCTAGCCTACTATTTGTCTACAACTGAATGTATCCAAATGTTAAATAATATCATTAACAACAAAAAAGCGAACTATAATGTACGATTATTCAATCAACAAATCTACAATCAAACGCGTACATGAGATAAAAGATCTTGGTATAACATACGACAGTAAATTAACATTTACAACACATATAAGGAATATGACTGCTGATGTCAATAGGATGCTTGGATTCATTTACAGAAATGGCAAGAACTTCGAAAGTATTGCCACCTTAAAATTGCTATATTTTGCGTATGCCAGATCGAAGTTAGATTATGGCTCTTTGTTATGGAATCCGGCTTACGACTACCAAAAAACATCAATTGAGAGCGTGCAAAGGAAGTTCCTAAAATACTTATGCCTAAAAGTTTATGGTCAATACTCCCAAAGAAGCATCGATCATAACATTTTGTTGACACGATTTGATTTGACATCTTTGGAAAATAGGAGAGTTATCCTTGGTATAAAATTCCTGCATGAATTACTTAACAACAATATTTACAGAACGGTTCTTTTACCCCAGATCAATTTCTTAGTACCAAGAAGTGAAGGTCGACACAATCAGAAATTCTATTGCGAAGCATCACGCACAAATATTATGCTACGATCACTATTGAATTTTATGTGCAGTAGCTTTAATAAAATCTGTGATCACTGCGATATCCATTTCGACTCTCTGAACGATGAAACAGTAGAGCATATACTTTGTGCCTGCCCCGCTGGGGAACGAATCAGGTTTTAAGAGTACGGCTCTGCCCTACCATCTGACCTAAAAGACTACCCACCATACAAACCAATCGGCTTCGTTGAAAATCTGGGTCTATTTGGCCGAGTGTGAATAGGTGTGAGCCACAATGAACCCTTGCGGGTTGCGGTGGAGTTTCGAATAGACCCACTCACTTTGAACCTGACCTAACCTAACCTAGATTCATGAAAATTTTGAAGTAATTCTTCTCAAACTCTCAACCAGAATAGAACTTTCCCTCAATCTTTGAAGATATTATATTCCGAATGAAGCCGTTTGAAACAGTATGCGTGTTCTAAACTCTTGCATGTGAAACGATAAGAACTGTCTTATTATTGGAAGGTGATTTCCTGTTGCATGGCCTCCCATGGAATGAATTATCGAGCTCATATTCGATGATTGCTTGTTCAGTGAAAAATTCATACCCACGTGAGGCAAGTTTGATTGATCGCTTCGTTCCGTTCTCGGAATTGATAGAGCAGGATAGGCTTCATCGATTTGGAATTCATTGGTAATGTATACGAAACTTTCATGTCAGTGAATTTGGAGAAGTCAATAGAGAAAACGGGTAATTGTTCATTGAAGATTCAGGAGCAATTCGTATGGATGGGAATTACGAAGGCAAATCTACCTCTTCGTCAGGTCGCATATACTTGATTTTCCTAATCAGCTATAAAATGTAAATTTCCAATTGGAGTGGTGTTTTTCTTGTTCACTGTTCTGTCCACACCTCTCATCGTTTGATTCGATTGTGTTGCTGTCAATTCTGCTTATTTGCATTGAATTAACTTTTTCATCTAATCTGGTCGATCTAAATTAAAAACACAAAAAGGAATTCAGGTTACCGTCTCCCTGAGAAATGATCGATTCGGGAAAACTGACAAATCAGCTGTAGCCGAAAATTCTTTTGGAGAAGGCACCTACATCATCTCATTTGTAGATGAATATTTCTTTTTCCAAGGGCAGAAGAAAGAACTACAGGAAAATCCTTAAGACTTTAGATTTGAATTGCTGGAGATTACGATCTTTTGGAAAAACGTTCTTGGGAAGTTTATTCCACATACATGCAGTTCTCCAAAGGAAGGAGTTCTTCAGCAGCGAAGTCTCTGAAACGTGGCTGATCGATCAGTTTGATTCTATCTTGATTCATATTTATGGTTACAAGTTCAAGTGAGGATAGAAAAGTGAGAGGTGGGGGTGTCGAAGATTATCTTAGAAATGATTTGAAATACAATAAAATAACTTTTGATTTTGTGGTTGAAGAATCTCTTGAATTCATCTTCATTGAAGTGAAAGTTGGATGTAGGAGTCTGGCCTTAGGAGTATTTTATAGGCCTCAAAATACTGATTTTTTGAGCATGATTGGTGACCTTGATAATATTTTATCCGCTGTTTGTCCTGTTTCTGATGATGTGATATGCATGGGAGACTTAAACGTTGACCTTTTCAAACTACCCAATCCCCTACTCAACTACTTTGAACGTTACAATTTAGAACAAATTCTTAATGAGCCTACTAGAATCACCCACGTTTCTAACACGCTCATTGACCCAATTATTGTCAGTAATAATAATCATGTTATAAGATCTGGTACTTTATCATCCCAAATCATTTCAGATCACAGGCTAGTTTACGTTTACGTGAACATTCATCAAAGAAATTCAAAATAGAACCCAAACTTGTAACATACCGCTGTTTCGAAAATTTTACTTTGCATACTTTTTATCAGATTTATACCAGTTGCTGTGATTCGAAATTATAAGGGAAAATGGTATTGATATTGGTATTGGTATTGATTGTAAAATTCCAATTCATCTTCCATCTCTACTTCTGACAGACATGCCCCTCTTAAAAAAGTTTGAATTACCAAACCTCTCTCTCCTTGGCTCACTCAAAATGTCAGTTTTCTTATGAAAGAACGTGATAAAGCCTTTCAAAATTAAAAAAAAAATATATGTTAATGATCGTATGAGGTATAACGAATTGAGAAATTGTACCTTGTCAATAGTTAGCACCGAAAAAAACGTATCTCAAGTCTGTCTGTTCTGAAAAAATACCATGCAAAACCTGGAATGCTTTTTCTAACCTCAAATTTCGTTCAAAAATAAAAAACAATATTCATTACCCAATTACCTCTCGAATCCCGATGAAATAAACAACTATTTTGCCCAATTCGTATAAAATGTTTCTAATAATTGTGATGAAAATATTGAATTTTATAGCAATAATTATTTAATCAGGCAAGATAACTTCTCATTTCGATTCGCTACTGAAGAAGCTATTCATAAAATCCTGAATGATATTGAAATTTAAGCTTCAGGGGCTGATGATATTTCAATCAACCCGTTTATAGATAAATATATTACACATATCATCAATTGTTGTCTTGAACGTTCATATTTTCCAGACTTGTGGAAAATTGCCATTGGGAAACCCATTCCCAAGAATAATGATCCAGCCAGTTATTCTGATCTCCGAATTATCAGTATACCATGAGGAACATTTTTGAATGAGTTATTTATTTACAAATTGATGACTATTTCAATACCAATAATCTGTTATCACCATCGCAATGTGGTTTTAGGCAGAGTTTTAGCACGGCTACAACTCTTGCTACTGTTACACAAGACATTGTTGAGGGATTTGATAAGGGAATGATTAGCACTCTGGTACTACTAGATTTTTCGAAAGCATTCAATACCATCAATCATGAGCTGATTTGAATGAAACTCAAATATTATGGTTTTGATAGTGCTGCCTTATTTCTCATCTGGTCTTATTTACTTGGTCGATCACTCCTTACCTCTTGATATTCTATCAGGAGTAACACAGAGTTCCATTTTGGGACCTCTATTGTTCATCATTTATACTACTGACATTATCTCGTCTATCAAGAAATGTAAAATACAGGCGTATGCTGATGACATACAATTATACATGCACTTTAAAATCGATGAGTGTGCTGAGGTACAAAATCCTTCAACATTGATCTTGGTTTGATCAATGGGCTATCAAGTGGACATGATTTCAAAATTAACTCTAATGAAACAATGATGATGCATTTTGGATCGCAGAAGAATCGTAAATTTGCAGAAAACAATTTCCATTCAAAACTAGGTCAAACTATCTTGACTCCTGTCAATACAGCTAAAAACTTAGGAGTGATGCTTGACACTGATCTTAGATTCACTAGTCATGTTAAAAATTTAATGAAAAAAGCTTATATGTCATTGAAACTGTTATACTGTAATCGTTTTATTTTGAGCCAAATTCTAAAAAGAATGCTCTGTGATAGTTTGGTGCTAAGCCATTTCAACTACTGTGACTTCATATATGGGCCATACATATATGATTCAGATAAAAAAAGAATACAAAAAGTGCAAAATTCTTGTTGCCGCCTCATTTGTGGACTTCGTGAGTATGATTCAATTTCTGAAGCCGTTAAAAACTCCCGCTGGTTCAATATGATTCATTTGGGTTGTTTTGTTTATAAACTGATTGCCTTTCTCCATTCTCCCCTTTTGATACAAAAACTAATTCTGTCTGAAAATATTCACTCAAAGAACATTAGACATGAAAACAAATCAACAGTTTCAGAGATCATTTCGTTTTGGTACTTTAAAACTCTATAATTCAATGCCCGAGCAATGGAAGCGATTGGACTTCAGGAAATTCAAATACAAATATAGAAATTATATCTATGATAGTATTGTCAACTTTTGCTCATTGGACAACAGAATAATTGAATTTAATTATTTATCAGCTCTCTTCAAAAGGTAATCACAAATTATTATTTTATTTGTGTTTCTCATTTCGTGGTACCAACACTGTTAATTGCTTTAATTTTTGTATGTTCGCCTGCATTATGGAGTGGTGCTTGTTGGTTGAGTTAGAGTAGCTTTGAGCTAGACTTCGCCAATTGCATATGCAGGAAATTCTCTGTGAAGATTCCTGCACTGACGCCAGTCGGATATAATCCAACGCCCTTCGTGGTATTAGCCAGGGGAGTTGTTGTTTTCTGATAGGCGTCAGTCCATTCAACCTACTATATAGGTTTTTAACTTTGAAGTTGATTTCTTTAGGTTTGATAAAACTTGTATTGACTGTGCTATTGTATCTCTTGATATACATGAAAATGGGAAAAAGTTTTCCATCTGCTTCGGACTGCTGATTTTTCTAAATTACCATGGTGGATACACACTAATGTTACTGTTAATTAGGAAAGGTACAATTTGATGAAGAATGTCACTTTTTTATGACTCCTAGTTCTCAAATTGCCACACGAAAAATGAAGGGTACAGCATTTTTCGACTGTGCTATTATATCTCTTAATATAAATGAAAATGGGATAATTCAGATTCGTTATTGATCTTCCAGAATCGTAGCACTATTCAAATATTATCAGACACTTTGATGGGCTCATTTCGAATGTTATCATAGAATTCAACTCGGTTTATTCGCGAAACTATTAAATTATATGTTTGGCGTATCTCGTCTACATAAATTCAGTTTTAATAAAAACGGTATTTACGTTCCGTTTTCCGCGGAAGTTTTCATTCGTTCGCGCTCCGGGTTTCAAATTCAGATTAGATATCCCTTTTTTTTGTCTTTTAATAATTTAACAACGCCGCGGTGTTATCACATGGAGTAATTGAATAATTTATGTCGAACGAATACATCTTCTGTTTGCATACATCAACTTTTTAATTAGAGTTTGCATGCGAATGTACAGATTTTAACAATTCTCTGAAAAAAGGTTACGGTGAATCAAAGTATTCAGCAAAGACTTGAAATATACCAATTTGGATGTTGATGATATGAGTGAATCTCCTAACCTTCCCTTTGAATTTTTATAATTTCGCCAATTCGGCAATTCTCATTCTTTTTTGAAAATTTCGAAGTTATTTGTTCTCACGAAGAACTTCAAATGGTATCATACAGAACGGGTGTAAGTTGAAGATGAAAAGTATACAGGGTTTAACATAAGTATGTTGATATATTCAAGTGACGTATTTCTGAGACAATTTCAAGAAAAAAAGTCTATATGAACTTATGTCCGAAAATGCTTCGTTTTGGAGATACGATTTCCTCGTTTTCAATGGGGTTAGCATAAACTAGTGATTTTAGGTGTCCCTAAAAGAAAAATCGACGGGATTGAGGTCCGGTGACCTCGGGGGCCAATGCTGAGTGCCTCGTCTTCCTATACATCGTTGGGGATATGCTACGTCTGAAAAATTTCTTGCTATCAAACTAAAATGAGGAGGAGCTCCATCGTGCATAAACCAATGGGGATTTCGGAGACCGATTGGAACATCTTTCATAATTTGAGGAAGCTCGTGTTCCAAAAAATGTAGGTAAGCATCTCCATTCAAACGTAAGGGGAGAAAATAGGGCTCAATTAAATAATCCCCAATCATGCCTACACATACATCAAAAGAGAATCTGTCTTCGAAATGAGTTTGCGTTATCGCATGTGAATTATCTTCCGCCCAGATGTCGTTGTTATGTTGAGTTCATAATACCATTTCTTGAAAAATTAGCCTCATCTGTGAAGAAGATTTTCTATAAAATTTGAGGATGTTTTTCGACTTTTCTTTGAAGCCATTGAGCAAATTCGATACATGGTTGGAAATCACGTAGCGTAAGTGTCTGGACACGCTGAATGTGATAAGGATGTAATTGTTGTTCTTTTAAAATTCTGTAAACTGTCATGTGAATCACATTCGGCAGAGCCGTACTCTTACCATTTGAGCTTAAAGACCACCTGTCATACAAACTAATCGGCTTCGTTAAGAAGCTGGGTTTATTTGGACGAGTGTGAATAGCTGTAAGCCACAATAAACCCTTGCGGGTTGCGGTGGAGGGTCGAATAGACCTACTCACTTTAGACCTAACCTAACCTAACCATGCCAGAAATGTAAGAGGTACATCAGTAAGAATATATCAAATAATACCAAAGAAATATTTTTTCATCGCAGTTTGCCTCACTAATCAAATGGTTAAGAAAATATCACAGAAAGGAACATTCAAAATTATACAATAATTGAGGCAACTTTGGGACTTTTTCTTATATTCGATAAAAAGTTCGATTTGTACTGGTTTACTAAAATAGTTGGCTTTCTATTTCGAAAAACTCCTTCATGTCATGTCATTTCCAGTTATCAAAGACACATATTTATAATCTGAAGCGAATTTCTCTCGACTCTGCGCCTTTTGTGCATTCTTTGTTGAATAAGTTATGCTCGACCTACTACCAGTCTAGTGCGAAATGAATATTTATGATTCTTTCATAATTTCTTTTGTCGCAGAATGTAATACACCCGTCGACAATTGTTTTTGTGGTATATTCCCTGGAGTTATGTCTAGACAAATTTATTACAGTCCACATTTCATTAATTATCGCAAAGAATCAACTTGAAAAGATGGGTTGCGGAAGATGATGCTATTTAATGTGACTGGAATACCACAGAAAGATGTGATTGTAATATAATTTCTACATTGACTGGGGAAAAAGTCGACAAAATGGTCAGGAATAAGGGTTTTTTCTATTTTAATAGTAGTTATGTTTACTATATATTCGATGAAGAATTGATATTTCCCCTAATTTTCCCTACCTTTTGTGCAACCATCAAGAACAAACTGAACTTCATGCGTGGCTAAGCTCGCTATTCAATATAAATTTCGTCAATTTTTGATTGACATGTGGTCTCATGGGGCCTTTGGCTTGAAAACATTTCATGTCAAATTAGGGCCGTGAAGGCAGGTGAGTCTTTCATTGAATTTCCATTCCCAAATTTAATTTTTTTTCGGTATGACTTGAGCTGCCATGACCATTGACCTACATAACAATATGATATTTCATGAAAATGATTACAAATTCTCACAATACAGACTTAATTTCCAATAAAAATTTCACTTCAACAGTAGTTTTCTCATTATGACTGGTCCTCTATACACTAATTTATGATGCAATATACGAGGTCGGTTCAAAACACAAGAAGAATTTTCATTTTTATTCACCAATTTCTATTCCACCTCAGATGAAACACACTTGTGCTGGAGTTTTTTTCAATCCTCGAAGCAGTGCTTGTATGCATCTTTTGTTATGTCCTTGAGCTGTCCGAGAGATTCAGTTTTCATCTCTTCAATCGTCACCAAACGCCGTCCTTTCATGGGCCTCAATCTTGGGAACAGGAAAAAGTTGCAGAGCGTCAAAAATGGTGAATGCGGTGGTTGAGGCATGATTACGGTGATATTTTTGGCCAAAAAATTACAAACAATGACAAGCGAGCAGGTGCATCATTGCGATGCGGAAGCCATGACTTGTTTTCCCACAATACCGGACTTTTTTTTCGTATTGCTTCTAGCAAGCGGGTAACGTCAAGATAATTGATGTGGCAAGAACTTCTTGATGCACTACGCCACGATAATCCAATAGAACAGTGAGCAAAATCACGACATTTGATCAAAATTGGCATGCTTTTTAATCTTGGCTTTCCTGGGCTTTTCCATTGGTACGATTGGACTTTGATTTCGTTGTCATAACCTCATAGTTGGTTAGTATAGTACATATAGTAGATATAGTTGAGGCGATGGACAAAGGACATCATTCATCAGTAATCCTATGTGATTTGTCGAAAGCTTTCGACTGTGTCACATGTAGCTGAATTATTATGGATTGAGAGGAGTTGCTCTAAAGCTTTTTGAATCTCACCTAAAAAATCGCTATTAAGTTGTTGAAGTCAGCAATGAGAAGTCAGAGTTGAAAACTAACATACATGGTGTCCCTGAGGGTTCGGTCCTTGGACCGTTAATGTTTATCATTTACATCAATGATTTGCGCCAATTTCTGTTGCCGGAAAAGTGAACTTTGTTTGCTGATGATACTACCCTGATTACCTCTCACTATGATTATCAGCAACTACCGATGTTATCACTGGCGTTACAAGAAAAAGCCAAATATTTGTTTCAGGCTTATAAGCTACAACTTAATAATAGTGAATCCCAGAATATCACATTTTCTACAAATAATTCTCTCATGGAGGACAATAACGTTGAATTATTGGGAATAACTATTGATAACAGACTTGGCTGGAGTTGTCATATTGAACAACTCAGACATAAACCTTCTAGTACGCTATTTTTACTTCGGCAATTGAAGTGATATGTTAATTGAACCATTATTTAGATACTGTATAGTAATATGGGGAGGATCATATAATAATGCATTACAAAATTTGAAAACTACTCAGAACTGTATACTAAAAATAGGTTTCAGAAAAAACAAACGTTTCCCCACTAATAAGCTTAGAGTTTAAAGAATATATGCAACATCCTGAAGTGCCTCTTTGAACACTCCTTTCAGATCCCATTTGCTCGACTCTGTTTTCTCAGAAGTGCTCTGATAAATATCATCACTATTTCATTTTTCATATCAGAATGATCATAAATATACTCAACGTGGCAATCTTAATTTGTCGCTGGTATGTCCTTCTAGGTATTTTTAATATATCTTTATGTATTTTTAATCTAACTGATTTGCTATAAATGTACTTTTGTTTATAACATAGGTAAATAAATATTCCATTCTATTCTTTAAACATGATTTGTCACCAGTTATAATCCTTTTAAGCAAATCTAGATCACCGTTGGCGACATTCAACAATTCCTGAGCGATGATTCTGCGGCTGTTCTTTATTCCCAAATTTTTCGAATTGCTAAGCAGATAAGTATGTGTCTAGCAGATACAACTCGTTAAAAATCATTGCTACTAATGATTCGACTTATTTTGGAAAATTTTTCATAGAAATGAATTTAGGAGTGGCGGAAAAATTACTTTTTGTTGTTCGTTGGATGGAAAATTTGATCTTTTACTTTTATTAATTCTTATATCTACTGACATTATTACCGACAATGCTACTTCTTACTGTTCTGTTCATCTAATGGAGCGTCGGAAAACGCTGGGAAATAGTAGAAAATGCGTTGAAAATGCATTGGGAGAGGATAAAAATGTTGATTTTGAATAATTTTTTATTTGAATATCGTTCCATGCGCACTCAACCATCAAGATGAGTCACGAAAAATTATTGTTCAAAAGAAATTTGTGTACCCGTTTTGAGGATCTTCTACCAGGTAACAGAACGATTTTGAAAAATCACGCTACAGTAGTTCAAAAGATTTTTAGTTTTTGAACCAGATGAACATGTGACCGTTCGTGATTACAGGAAGAATAGATCATAGTGACAAAAATAGCAAACGTTATTTATGTAGTGAATATTTCGTCAATAGCTCAAAAAAAGTAAAAACAAACTAAATGATGTATGTAAATATGTATAGTAGGGACGGTTAGTGTAGCCCACAGCACCTAGATCACAAGTGACCCATTGTACATCCTCCCGAGGAGTTGTCCTCCTAGGTCATCGTCCATCCTGTCCAGGAAGGTGGACAGATCACTAGGAGACATCTCCTTAATATTGGCAGGTGTAGGCCAAAACTCGCCGAACACACACTCTCTTTGGCAACCTTGAGGTATCTATCGGCGGCCTTTGCGAAGGTTTTGGAAGATGCAGCGACATCACTGTCGTTGCGCGGCTTCTTCAACCTTCTAGGAGTTCCCCTAGTGGAGGTGGTCGAGTGAGGGCTTTTCTCTGCAGGGTTAGCCGGTTCTTTGCGGGAGGCGGGAGCTCTTGGCACCCGCCGCAGGAAGTGCCTTGCTATTGGTGGTGGAGTGGGGGAGGAGGAGGGTGCACTTATACTGCCACTCCTGCATCTTTCGATCTCTTTCTCCTTTTGGCCACGGCGCCACAAATGCGCATAGCAGATCACGAGGTGATCTGATATGTCCAGCCTCATTCCGAGCGGTAGATTGGACATTTCTGTTCATCCCCAGCCACCGATGTAGATAGAGGTGAGCACTTCTGTCCAGCCTCGGGATTGGTTTTTGTTTTTGTTGTGTTTGTTTCATTCATGTGTGTTCCCACGTGTAGCAAGGGAAGAGTTGGTCACCTCTGGCAGAACCCCGCATCACCAGAGGAAGGCTGATAACAAGGAGATTTCGCACTGTTCCCCAAAGGGATCATTTGTAACCGTATATCACTTTGCGGCCATTCAGCTGTCGACATGATTCTTCACACCCCAGCTTGGGTAGGCTGGTCCACGTTGGCATGTTTCAATTCCTCCCACCTTACTTATTTCTGCCACTGACCAGGAATCTGGTGATCCCGTCCGTAAGGCCACATGTGTTTCACGGACAGGGACCCCAGTCCCCTGGTCGTTACCCTATCCGTCACCCGGAGACACTCCCGATAGGTAGCCCAACACATGGGAATCAAAAGATGTATCAATGAAGCTATATCATGCAACGAGTACAGGCACTGTTACCGCGAGACTTTCCGAACCGTCTTGAATTTTGAAATTGGATGCTGGAAAAGATTAGAAGAAATTGTGATAGAATTCACAGACGAATTTAGTTTTTCTCGAGACAAGATTATTAATTTTCATAATTATCACATATGGGCTGATGAAAACCCTCACGCTATTGTCAAAACTAACAATCAAGAACAGTTTTCTCTTAACGTGTGGCTCGGAGTTATTGGGGATGATTCAATTGGGCCAACCTTTCTACCTCCTCGATTAAATGGTGAGGCATACGTTCAGTTTTTAAGAGAAGTGCGTCCAGTACTGCTGGAGGAAGTTCCTTTGGGCGACAGAAGGAATATGTTTTTTATGCATTATGAGGCATTTGGCCCATTTTAGTCAATTAGTACGTCAGCATTTAACTGAAACATATGCAAATCAGTGGATAGGTCGAGGAGGACCACAGAACTGGCCCGCTCGATCTCCGGATCTCAATTCTCTCAATTTCTCTATTTGGGGCCACTTACAGCATTTGCTTCATCGTACTCCTTTTCACGATGTAGAGGACTCAGGAAACCGCATCATCGATGCGTGCAGGGTAATCAGAGATACTTCAGGAATATTTGAGCAAATACGTGGCTCAATGCGCCGACATCTAGACGCATGCGTAATGTCTGAAGGTAGACATATTGAACATTTACTATGATTTCTACATGTTGTGTGTTTTTGGTAATAATAAATTAATTTTGTACATTACCTTTTAATCGTTTAATGCAGGTACTAACTAGAAAATAGCAATAAATCCAGTCCGCATATATGACGATGTATCTCTGTAATTGTTCGTAAAATATTGTTTTGCTGCGAACTGGTTTATTTTGGGCAAAAAACCCAAAAGACATTTTTTGTTTAGAATGAAACAGGCTATCGGAAATGAATTTTTTAATGGTAAACAAATAATGAGACAAAAAGTTACATTGGGAATAAATTTTAGGGTTTGTGTTTTCCACCCCTTACAACCATGAGGTAAACCAAATAAATTACTGGCTAAGTGTCTTTTTGGTAGTACAAAACGTCAGGTTAATTTCAATATTGTAACTTTTTCAGTGCTTGTGAAAAAAATTGTTATACAAATTTTATGTACCCCATTCAAGGTGCTGTATCTTAACAAGAGTTGCTCCAATGAAGTTTCTTTACATGAAAGTTCCTATTTTTTTCCGATGAGGAATCACCTCCTTGAATGTTTTATACTTATTCAGTTACACCTTGTATCGTTTATTTGAAGTGGGAAATTGTGAACCATCCTGTATGTTTAATAATGAATGGTTTCAGTTCTGATGTAGTGATGTTTTTAAGTACAGATTTCTCGAAGAGCTACGGATTGTTTAACGATTTTGTTGGAAAATAAACATGAAAACAGAAACTAATGTCTTGAATTTTCAGTATTGATATCACCCTCAACTTAGACATAAATACATTACACAACGTAAAACCAATCTTTCATCATCATCGGTCGCATCGCTTAGTGAAGCCTCTTGAATTCATTTTGTGGAGCGATAGTTTCAATTTTGCAATTACTTCTAAGTAATTGATTCAAATGGGGTGATCAAAATATCGATAGATTGTTTACGTTCATGAAAGTATACTTGAAAATTTTTTGATCTGTTAGTTTTCTTGATTTACTAAGTATTCTGTCACTTGTTTTTATACCTTTATGAACCTTTATGTACCTAAAAAAACAGAAAATCATTTGGTGAATTTTCCAAACACGTATCAATTTGGGAACGGTTGTGTGTGAAAAAAGTATTTTCGGTGAATACATCTGTATATGGATGAATTTGTCCTCGGATTGGATTTCAAAGTTTTTTTCTTCAACATCGAATATATACCCCTGTTTTTTGCCACAACACGAATAAATCTCATTTGCCATCGAAATCGATAACGTTTTATCTGTTTTCCGTTCCACCATTTCGTTCTGGTCGCGCCACTGAGCCATAACTTTTGATCAGTCAAACTTAAAAAATGTATGCCTCCAGAGTTACGAACTTCTGAAAAATGATGAGTCTGAGTTCTGAAGGTTTCGCAGTCATAATAATTTATTCGCGATGGAGTGTTGAAAGGAGTTTAATTTCCATAAGTTAAAGGAAGTTCAAGTACTTTCCGTAATTGTTAAATGTCCGGAGAATCTGATTTGTTCAGTCGTCATCTCTGGAGAGAATTTTCAAATTATTTACTTTAACTATATAAATCAAAAATACTGATAATAGGTTCAACTTACTCGTTTCTTGATAAATAGCAAGGAAGGATAAATAGCAGTTAGAATGATTACTTCTTGATTTGCGAAGGCAAAGGCGCAGGTCGGGTCTTGATTTTTATAGAAATTCAATTATAAGTGCTGAAGGGTTATCAAACTGAAAGAAATACGAGTTTTACATTTTCAAACTTCAAATGAATCTGAATCAGTATTAATGTCACTGTAAATGTTAACATACAGTGCATTTCTTTAATGCCGTCTCCCTTTTATTTTTCGAACGGATAAACTGAAAAAATTTAAATTTGAGATACAGGAATTAATGCATGAATACTTTATTTTCAAGTAAAATTGACAGATGAAATTTTCAAGACGGCGACTGGGCCCCATTTGGAAAAAAAAATTAAATAGAAATTGGGGTCTTGTGACACATTATTTTGAAGTCTTCTGATGAATAATTCACATTCCCTAGGATATGAAGTCAATATCTTCAACTACTACAAAATTGCGAAACATCTAATAATTTCCTGAAGACAAACACAAACATATCAATATTTCTAGAAATATTTGATTTTATCTGCCATATAGCAATTCCAACAAGCCGATAAGTTTTGTTTAGTTATTTTTCGTTTATAAAAACAACAAAAAATGTCAGTTCGACAATGAACATCATTGTTCAGTTAAAATATTCTCATTCGTTTTCGGTTTCACTAGTAGAAAGGTACCACGTCAACAATCTCTAAAATGCCCAATTCTCGTTCAGTGGAAAAAAAAATTCAGCTATTTTTATTTACGGTGCAACGCGAAACTTTCACGAGACCAAAAAGATTTTCAATGAACGTTTTCCGAATCGTCCTATCTGTGGAAAATTTGAGGAAACTTGAATCCAAATTCACAACTAAAAGCTCCCAGGTCATCCGTTCATTCCGGAAGGAAAGTGAGTGCAAATAATTGGGTAAATGGTAGTGAATCCTAAACAGTCTACTTACTCCGTCGCGAATGTTTGTGAGGTGTCTCCTTCTACTGTGTGGAGAATTTCGAAGAGGAATAGGTATCATCCATACAAAATTAAAATTGTCTATGTCAGTCTCGTTTCCTGTACTAATTTGTACAGGTTCCGTGTTGAAACATATTCTTCTGGACGTAATTTCGTACGTCCATATATTGCCTGCCTCTTGTGATTCAGTGCATCACATTCGCATAAGATGTATAGAGCTGTTTCTGTCCCTTCGTTGCATAATCTGCAGCTGAGGTCTCCGTTGTACAGGTTCTGTTGCCAGAAGTTGTTGAAGTTGATGGTCCGCGTCTAGCGCTTTCATCAGCTTCATCATTACCTGTGATTCCTGAATGCCCTGGCACCCAGTAGAAAGATAATTTGTTCCTGTTTGCGAGTTCATTCAGTTCTTCATGGCATTCCCAGACCAGTTTTGATGTCACCTTCGGGTTTGTCAAAGCCCCTAGTGCTCTCTTGCTGTCTGTAAAAATATTGATCCGCTCATTTCTTTGAGATCTCAATTCAATAAGCCTTGCACACTGCAAGATAGTATACACTTTCGCCTGAAAGACGGATGTGTATAGTCCTAGCGGATAGCTGTAGTTTACATTTCTATCCGCTCGGTATATTCCAGCTCCCGTTCCATGTTTGGTCTTCGATCCATCTGTATACCAGGAGTTTTTTCCAAACATGTTTTCGGGATGACTAATGGTCTTCCACTCTTCACGGCTTATGATTGTGCCCGTGAAGTTTATGTTAAAGGTGTACTTCGGTGTCATGTGGTCCGTGCACATATTCAATATGTGCTTCTCCACTTGTTCCGAAATTTCTGTTCGATCCGATCTTTTGTAGTCGGTTAGTATTCCAGTCTGGATTGGCCCATCCTGGCCTCCCCCATTATCACAAGGTGTAAAGGAGGCAGATTCAGGAGTGTCTCCAATGCAGCTGTTGGGTTAGTTGTCATTGCTCCCGTCATTCCCAAACATGCAAGTCTTTGCACATTGTCTAGTTTGTTGATGGCGGTAGCCTGCTTCATCATTGGCCACCAGACCAAAGATGGGTATGTTATCACGGGTTTAACCATCATCGTGTATAGCCCCCATGTTTTTCCATAGGTGCGTCTGGCGAGCATCAGTGCTACCTCCGCTATCCTCTTTATCCTGTCCATGTGTTGGTTCCAGGTCAGTTTGGAATCTGGGATTACTCCCATATATTTAACCTCCCCCGACACTTGTATTTCTTCACCTCGAAGTTTAAGAGGTCCGAGACCCTCCGTTTTAGTCCTCGTGGTAAATGCTACTATGGTCGATTTGGATGGGCTTATGTTAAGCCCTTCTTCTTCGGTCCATCTTGTTATAATATTCAGGGCCTGATGCATGCACCCCTTCACTACATTATTGTATTTACCCTGTACTATATAAACATTTTTCCATAAAAAAGAACACAGCT
>NW_019292071.1:16512-61018 GCF_000500325.1 Leptinotarsa decemlineata
ATATATTTGACTATTTTCAGGGAATTATTGAGAATTTTCTGAGCTTCTTAGCAATCCCGTGTTTTTTCCATATAAATTCAGAAAATTGAGCATTGTAGGGTTAATCATTACTGGGTATTTGAGGGTTAGTACTGACTGAGATAGCGATGAATGGGATTCAACTATCGCCATCTATGTGTTCGACACGAGACTTTTCAGTATACTGAATGAAAGGTAAACGAAAATCCAAAAAAAGGAAAAAAAATACAGGGTCAACTTGTTTCACTGTTTCATGTATTTTATATTCGTTTGAAACAAAAATGATTCGATTTTAATGAAATGAAAGTTTTTATTGAATAGACTGAAGAATGATTCTAATTGTGTAAAAGTTTCCTGGTATTTATGAGATATTTGTGAGTTTCATTATCCAAGAGTTTGTTTTTTCAGTTTTTTAACCTTATGCAATCTGAAAAATCTAAAACCTTAGAAAAAAATTACTTACGTTCAAAATTTCATTATTATATCTATAGCTCACTCCCAGACAACTAATCCTTCAAAATAACTGAGGGTAGCATCATCACAAGACGAAGCTCCTGTCAATTATTGACAGAAGGAGAATGGCTAAATGTGCCCGAACCGGAAGCAACGACGAGAGACTGATCAATACTATTATTTTTTCATATAAATGTCGGAACTCATCCTCTCTTATGTAAGGTCGTGTTAGGAGAGTTATCTGTCATTGTGCTTCCCTCGCATTTTCGAGAACAGTTTCCGTATTCCACAGGAAATATAACTAATCACTGAAATAATATCAGTGTCAGGTGGATCGATCTCAATTACCTCCATTTGTTAGCAGCACACTCCACCTCCGAACTATTACTGCTTTGGAAGTTTCTGCTTCAGTATCTAAGATGATTTATATTTTATAATGACCCAGGCTACCAAAAGTGGAGGAAGCCGAATGAGTTAGTATATCATGTCATGTTAGTATATCATATCATGATGTGTACAAGATGATAAAAAATCACACTAAGAACAAATATTGCAGAAATTTGAAAATCATGATCTTTCATGAGGAGAAAATATTTCATTAACGACGACACAGTCCCTGTAAACCAAATAATAAATTTTATAGGAGATTTCTCCATTTTCTTTTGAGTAGAACACTCTGTATTGCGTTACACTTTCAAATATGTCATGAAAAAATGATATGATTTCATGAAAAGTACTATTTATGTATATATGAAAATGCTGGGTACTGGAGACTAGATAACAACGAAATGTATGAAAATCATCCCTTCGAACTCTGACCAAGCATGGAAGAGGTTTTTACGAGCTGATCTGCCAGAGCTTCTGGGGAATGTGCCACTGAATATCAGACAACAAATGTGGTTACAATTGGTTAGAGCTCCGGCACATTTCCAATTCAGTGACAGACAGTTTTTGAATATTTGCTTTCCGAATAAATGGATTCTATTTCCCCTAGTAGTTCAACGAAATGCCTTGAATTTTTCACAAAAGATGATGTTTTACCATGCAATGTTTCAATTATTGGTAGTGAATATCTGGACAAGTTCTGAGAGGCTGAATCTCTGGAGCTAATGATCGGTCTGAGCGGAACATTTTTTTTGTGGATTTTGGGTAGTCCATACAAGTGAGGGCTGTGGTGCGGTTTAAGCGATGATCTCTCTTTTTCCGAAAAATAGACTTGATGTTTTTTCAAAGTCTGGTACAACTTCCTTTCAGTTGATGCAGTAGGTCTCTTACGATCTTTGTGTATTTTCCTTTCTGAAACAACTCCTAGATCATCTGTTCGTAGAGGTCAGTATCCATCACAACAGTAGCGTTTCCCTTATCTGCAGGTGAGATCTTGATGGTGTTGTCTCTACGTAGCCCATTCAGGTATCTTCGTTCTTCATTGCTGACGTTAGAAGTTGGAACTGGTTTTCGATCTAGCTGTTCTCTGATTTTCCATCTGAATTCTTCTGCCTCGATCTGATCCATAAGGGAACTGGTGGATTCTACTGCAGTTATTATTTCCAAAGTGGGCACAGATGTTGGTGCAATGGCGAAGTTTAGACCTTTTCTCAACAAAGATTCCTCTATATCCGTGAGCAGGCGTGAACTCATGTTGATGACGTTGGTGGCTTCATAGTTGTTTCGTTCTCGTTCTGCATTTGGGCAGTGTTTCCTCACCTACGAGTGCGGAGAATCATACATCGGTGAAACTAAGAGGCCATTGAAAGTTTGCATTGATGAGCACAAGAAACACACACAGCGAGGAAAAACTAGCAAATCTGGAATAGCAGACCATGTTTGTCTCATCAACATAATATCAAGTGGGCTCAAACTGAAATCATCCACAAAGAGGAACACTATTATTCTCAGTGTTGCCAACCCAATAAATTCGTATTGCGTCAGGTTGATGTCACAAATTCGCAAAATTCGATTGAAATGCTCAAATCATACAATGGTATACATTGAACTTCATGAAATGCAGTGCATGGAAACAAGCAACAATCAACGAAAATACATCGAATCATCATAGGCGTTCACGGCTGATACTCGCTTTTTGGCAACACTGATCACTCTCTAATGATTTGTTGAAAGGATCGTCAATCTTTCACGCCCCCTTCGCAGAGGTATTGTGCCTTCAAAATTATGTATGAGGACACAGCAACCATTTGATACTGTTATATTACCCTATGCTAGCTAACTATGTCATTTATTAAGATTTAATCTCCCCAGTATTACTTCTTGCTGGAAACTACGCAGGGTGACAAATTTATGTACATGACCGGTGTGAGACGCGAAATTAAATTTCTTATACCGGGTGTTCGAAAAAGAAATGATCAATTTTATCTTTGAAAGCCTACCGAGTTAGTTTATAAATTGCTGCTTGGGCATGAACAACGTATTGAAAAAAAATTCTAACCATGTCTCTCTCCATGCATGTACTTTTTTTAATTTGATGGAAATGAAAATGAAGCTGTTGAAAATTTCAGTGAATTATAAGGTCAAAGCAATTTTCAAATTTTATTAGCCGTGGTCTGCATAAGTTTTTGGACCTGTTTTCCGTTTTGAAAATGATGAACAGCATCATAACGACATTTTTTTAATAAATTTTTGTTTAAGGGCGATAAATTCCAATTTTCCGCTTGTATAAACGTAAAATATCTTTTTATAATAAGTTCCTGTTGACGCTTCACCAGCGTTATGAATTATGATGTTGAATAGCTTATTATAATCATAATTTTTGAACTATAAACATATTACGCACAATACTGTTAACAAAAGTAATATAGCTGAAGGAGTTCTGAGCCATTCCTTATGGAAAAACACGTGCAAATTTGAGCAGGTTTATTCTGGCGTTTTTTGGACGTCTATTCTGTGTACATTTGGCCTTAGGCTTTCAGAGACCACTCCTTTACTTCTGCCGTCATTCAGTCAACCAATCAGCTACCGCGAGTACAGCGGAAAATTCTAACCACCAGTAGATGAACAATGTATGCTCTAGCGCAAAACCCCATGTATTTTCTTTCGGAGCTAAACTTTCTGTAATTTTCATGTAATTTTCAGCGGAACCTTGTGGAATACCCAACTCAAAGTACATGTGGTTCGGAGAGTGGGAGAGAGAAACGTGTGACGGAATCGATGCTCTGGATGAGTCGAATATGTTTCGGAGAAATGAAGGATCGAAATTTCATTTTCAATGTTGGCAGACTCTATCCAGACCACTCTGACATGATGATGGTTTTTATTATTGGAGTCCTTGGTGGAATGATGGTACATAATTGTCGAACCCAATGATCATTCACCCCACGGTGTCGGGAGTGGTCGTTAGCGCACCTTCCCGGATGTGTCTGGGCTTTGGGGACGGGGCCTGGCCAGCTTAGACTTTGCTGACAAAAAAAAGATTGACAGATAGATTGGCAGAAGAGGCTGAGGAATTTTTTTCTACAGTACATTTCTTTAATGCCCCCCTTTTACTTTTTGAACGGATTAACTCAAAAAATTGAAATTAATGAAATTAATGCATGAAAACTTTATTCTGAAGTGATTGACGGAAATTGACGGATGAAACTTTCAAGATGGCGACTGGGCACCATCTGGGAAAAAATTAAATAGAAAGGGAGTCTTCTGACACACCTTTTCGAAGCTCCTGACAAATGCTTCACAACCCTAGCATATAACGTCAATATCTTCAACTACTACAAAACGGCGGAACTTTTAATAATTTCCTTAATACATTGACATTTAACTACGTAATAAAAGGTAATAAGTTTGGGGTCAGTTCAGAAAGTGCTCGAAATGATTGCCTTGAACTTCTTGACATATGAATAGCCAATCCGATATTTCATGCCGAAAATTTTCGAACACAGAATCCAATACTGAAGCAGGTTCAGTTTCGTACACCTTTTGTTTCAAATAGCCTCATGAAAAAAGTCCAGAGGTGTCAAATCTGGCAAGCGGACTGGCCATTCTGTAGAACCCCGACGTCCAATCCAACAACCGGGAAAAGTAGTATCCAAATAGTTTCTCACTTGTCTGGGGTGATGTGGTGGTGGTCCATCTTGTTGGAATGTAATATCCATATCGAATTCATTGGGATTCGCTTCGACGATTTCATTGATGAGAGATAGAAAAAGAGTCAATATGATCATTTCAGGATAATTAGGAGTCAATGTTCAACCCTAAGAATTCGACTGATTTTTTCTGCACAATAGATTCAGTATTAGCTCTAACTAATACACTGCAGTCCATTTCTCTAAGCGAGAAAACAATCGTATTAGATTTATTGCTATTTAGTACGAGGCCGTTTCTGGCGCAGTAATTAAGCATATTAGCAACTGCAATATCAGCCTGGTCAGATAACCCTTCACAAGAAGAAGAAGAACTAATAAGAAGGACGTATCATCAGCAAACTGTACAGTACAATGTTGTTGATTAATATTAGAGATATCGTTGACGAATAAGACAGGTCCTACAATGAGACTCCCCAATTTTTTTGTTTAAACGTTAATTTTTTATGCATATTGGGTATGTGTTTCCCGGAAAACGTTAGGGTTGGTGTCACTCCAATAACGGCAGTTTTTTCTGTGTACACTGCCGTTTAAAGAAATGTATATTCGTCACTGAAACAAATATTGTGGAGATAGGTGGGATGCCTTGCAATGGTTTCCGTCATGATTTTGAAGAATTCTGTTCTTCGATCAGGGTCATCTTCAGTTAATTAGTGTACCATTTTAATTTTGTATGGATGATACCTATTCCTCTTCAAAAGTCTCCACACAGTAGAATGAGACACCTCACAAACATTCGCGACGGGATAAGTAGAATGTTCGGGATTTACTATCATCTCACCAATTATTTGGTGGGATGATAGTAAAGTTTGGTGAGATGATAGTTAAGTTTTTTACAGATGGCGCCCAGTCGCCATCTTGAAGGGTTCATCTGACAATTTCACTTTAAAATAAAGTGTTCATGCATTGATTTCATTATCCCAAATTTCAATTTTTTGAGATGACTAGTTCAAAAAATAAAAGGGGAGGCATTGAAGAAATGCACTGTATAATTTACAGTGACTATCCAGTTCATTTGAATGACAGTTTTTTTTGAATTTTTTCAAGAGTTCACTGCTTCAAGATTTTCTAGTTTTTTGAGAATATTTCCTTTGTATTTGGTTTGTATTTGTCACGATCACTTGGGTCTGATTATCAACATTTATCCAGCAAATGAATATTTTTATGACTCACAGTGTACCTTAACACTGCAAGATATCCACTTCACTCTCTTCCACTGCTTTCATTCTGTATAGTCTTCCGACGAGAAGAACTGTGTTAATTCAATAAAGGCCTCCTCCATCTCCAGTTTTTAATTATTTCCCACCATCGCATATCATTAACTCAAATTTGCTGATGGAGCTTCAATTCTCAAGGAGATTTGCATTCTTTATCATTATGCAAAACTTCTCGAAGTTGGAAAAGAAGTTCACGTGTGTTTTCATTATTCAGAACGTCGGCGTCATTAATTTTCGGGCGTTGCATCCGCGCGGAGAGAGATTGTGTGAAGGTACAAGAAATAATTCAGCGGTACGAATGAAAAATGAACTTAACTACAAAGAAAAAGGTCGTAACTTAAGCGAACATTCAACATTGATAAACCGTCTGAAGTGAATTACGAGTTTTTAATATTCGTGCCAATATTGCTGGAGGACGCAGCAAGCAAACGCTGCCAAAAAACGCCTCGAAATTTATTTTAGTATCATGCAAGTGTTTTACGAGAAGGCAAATATTTACTCTGTTTTCAATCTAGAATATAATATTGGCAGAGCTGGAAATTTTCCATAGAAATTGTTTCAAGAACGGTTTATATTAACAATATTTTGTCCAGAGTGAAATTGATCATATGAAAGTTTCAGATATAAATACTTTGGGCTCTCCTAAAATATTGTCCAATATACACAGTGAAAGCTTAAATACGAGAGAGTTTCTATAAGTACTTTTTCTCACCGCCATATGGCGCCACTATCGCAAGACAAATTTTCTACCGTGTTCTATAATGCAAGTGTTTTCAGAGAAGGAAAGTATTTATAATAAAACCAATAATGATTGAGAGTAAAGCGCGTTGTCATATCTAAATTTTACGTTACCAGTTTACAGCAGAATCAAAATATAGTAAGCAGTAGAGTTGTAGGTTGTGGCAAATTATAGATAATACACAATACTAGTACGATTAAAAGATANTTAAATAGAAAGGGGGTCATCTGACACAACTTTTCGAAGCTCCTGACAAATGCTTCACAACCCTAGAATATAACGTCAATATCTTCAACTACTACAAAACGGCGGAACTTTTAATAATTTAATAACGTCAATTTCCCTACAAATATTTATTATTATCTGCCGTATATCCAATATTGAAGCAGGTTCACTTTCGTACACCTTTTATTTCAAATAGTCCCATGAAAAAAGTCCAGAGGTGTCAAATCTGGCAAGCGGACTGGCCATTCTGTAGAACCCCGACGTCCAATCCAACAACCGGGAAAAGTAGTATCCAAATAGTTTCTCACTTGTCTGGGGTGATGTGGTGGTGGTCCATCTTGTTGGAATGTAATATCCATATCGAATTCATTGGGATTCGCTTCGACGATTTCATTGATGAGAATACTGATTGACTAGGTTGATTTCGCGGTAATATGCTGTAAGTCAATTTCTATTGATTTTTGAGTTAACTTCTCTACGTTTTGTTCTCAATGAACACAGGACGTTCTATTAACGTTATTAGCAACTTGATCAATGACAGACAATAACTAATAATGCAAAGACAGTTTGTAACAATAAACCAATCTAATTGAACAATACATCTGGATTCAAATATGATAGTATGCATACTTTCCGCATCAAAAGAAAAGTAAAAGATTTCATAGGATGTCAAGTTTTCTGGCCTTTCCAGGGAGAAAAAAATTGAAAAGAAATGTTTTATCGATATTGAGAAATTTCAATTTTTAGGCAATCCTGTTTGGGAAAAATCAGTTAGCAGATTGGAGTAAAAATGTGATGTGAAGTAAATACATGAATTTGTGGGTACTGAATTCAGAATAGTTCATGAGATAATTTCCCGAATAGAATTTACGAAATGCATTTTTCCATTCCATCTGCTGATTGAAAGGAGGAATCAATTTCTCTGGAATTCTCAGAAAAGTCTCTTTCGCTCTATAAAGCAATGAAAATGAACTATTCGGGAGGCCATAAAAGACTTAAATCTAGACAAACCTACAACACGGGGACAGATAAGGGCAATTCAATCAGGGGCAGAGTGCCAAGACAGAAGGGTTAATCTACTGATCAGCCTCCTCAGTGAACGAAAGAGACGGGGATATTATTCTCAGTGTTGCCAACCCAATAAATTCGTATTGCGTCAGGTTGATGTAAGAAATTCGCAAACTTCGATTGAAATGCCCAAATCATACAATATATACATTGAACTTCATGAAATGCAGTGCATGGAAACAAGCAACAATCAACATAAATACATCGAATCATCATAGGCGTTCACGGGTGATACTCTTCGCTTTTTGGCAACACTGATTACTCTCTAATGATTTGTTGAAAGGATCGTCAATCTTTCACGGCCCCTTCGCAGAGGTATTGTGCCTTCAAAATTATGTATGCGGACAAAGCAACCATTTGATACTGTTATATTACCCTATGCTAGCTAACTATGTCATTTATTAAGATTTAATCTCCCCAGTATTACTTCTTGCTGGAAACTACGCAGGGTGACAAATTTATGTACATGACCGGTGTGAGACGCGAAATTAAATTTCTTATACCGGGTGTTCGAAAAAGAAATGATCAATTTTATCTTTGAAAGCCTACCGAGTTAGTTTATAAATTGCTGCTTGGGCATGAACAACGTATTGAAAAAAAATTCTAACCATGTCTCTCTCCATGCATGTACTTTTTTTAATTTGATGGAAATGAAAATGAAGCTGTTGAAAATTTCAGTGAATTATAAGGTCAAAGCAATTTTCAAATTTTATTAGCCGTGGTCTGCATAAGTTTTTGGACCTGTTTTCCGTTTTGAAAATGATGAACAGCATCATAACGACATTTTTTTAATAAATTTTTGTTTAAGGGCGATAAATTCCAATTTTCCGCTTGTATAAACGTAAAATATCTTTTTATAATAAGTTCCTGTTGACGCTTCACCAGCGTTATGAATTATGATGTTGAATAGCTTATTATAATCATAATTTTTGAACTATAAACATATTACGCACAATACTGTTAACAAAAGTAATATAGCTGAAGGAGTTCTGAGCCATTCCTTATGGAAAAACACGTGCAAATTTGAGCAGGTTTATTCTGGCGTTTTTTGGACGTCTATTCTGTGTACATTTGGCCTTAGGCTTTCAGAGACCACTCCTTTACTTACAACTGCAATATCAGCCTGTTCAGATAACCCTTCACAAGAAGAAGAACTCAATAAGAAGGACGTATCATCAGCAAACTGTACAGTACAATGTTGTTGATTAATATTAGAGATATCGTTGACGAATAAGAGAGGTCCTACAATGTGACTCCCCAATTTTTTTGTTTAAACGTTAATTTTTTATGGATATTGGGTATGTGTTTCCCGGAAAACGTTAGGGTTGGTAGATGAACAATGTATGTTCTGGCGCAAAACCTCATGTATTTTCTTTCGGAGCTAAACTTTCTGTAATTTTCATGTAATTTTTAGCGGAACCTTGTGGAACACCCAACTCAAAGTACATGTGGTTCGGAGAGTGGGAGAGAGAAACGTGTGATGGAATCGATGCTCTGGATGAGTCGAATATGTTTCGGAGAAATGAAGGATCGGAATTTCATTTTCGATGTTGGCAGACTCTATCCAGACCACTCTGATATGATGATGGTTTTGATTATTGGAGTCCTTGGTGGAATGATGGTACATAATTGTCGAACACAATGATCATTCACCCCACGGTGTCGGGAGTGGTCATTGGCGCGCCTTTTCGGGTGTGTCTGAGCTTTGGGGACGGGGCCTGGCCAGCTTAGACTTTGCTGACAAAAAAAGATAGACAGATAAATAGGCAGAAGACGCTGAGGAATTTTTTTCTACAGTGAATTTTTTTAGTGCCCCCCCTTTTATTTTTTGAACGGATTAACTCAGAAAATTGAAATTTGGTACAATGAAATTAATGCATGAAAACTTTATTCTGAAGTGATTGACGGAAATTGACGGATGAAACTTTCAAGATGGCGACTGGGCGCCATCTGGGAAAAAATTAAATAGAAAGGGGGTCTTCTGACACAACTTTTCGAAGCTCCTGACAAATGCCTCACAACCCTAGAATATAACGTCAATATCTTCAACTACTACAAAACGGCGGAACTTTTAATAATTCAATAACGTCAATTTCTCTACAAATATTTATTATTATCTGCCGTATATCCAATATTGAAGCAGGTTCACTTTCGTACACCTTTTATTTCAAATAGTCCCATGAAAAAAGTCCAGAGGTGTCAAATCTGGCAAGCGGACTGGCCATTCTGTAGAACCCCGACGTCCAATCCAACAACCGGGAAAAGTAGTATCCAAATAAAAGTGAGATGAAAGCATATTTTTTCAAGGATAAAATACAAGCACTACAGGAAAATTCTCAAAACACTCCAAAAGCGGTACTTGTGGGAAATTAGCGATTTACGTTGGATTTGAATCAGTGGAAAAACATTATCATATGATTTATTCTACATAAACGTAGTTCTCCAAATGGAAAAATTCTTGAACAGGAAAGTTCGAGGTGTACTAAGTTGAACATCAAAAGAATGAGCCGCCACAGTCCGTCGCCAATTTCTAATACGTAGCGCTCTTGGTGGAATCAAATGTGCCAAGAAACTTGAACCCTTTCCGTGAAAGTATCTATAGTTTTTTTCGGTGTTCCAAATTATCAAGGCTGCAAGTGATATTCGCGTCTCCAATCAGGCGGGTGTATTTTTTCTGGATATAATCCAACAGCTTCAGGGTACAAGGAGAGGAGCTCCATACATGAGAACAATACTCCAAAGAAGGTCTGATCTCAGCTTTATATAGCATCAGAAGTTGCTGAGGTGTGTACAGTTTTCTGTTTCGAAACAGTGCATTGGAGAAGAAGCCGTTGCAATTCCAGCGACATGATTGAGTCAAGACATATTGGTATCAATTTAAACCTCCAACAAACTCAGCAAAGCAGACAACTGCATTGTCTTTCCTGACATAATTATATCCGGTTCGGAGACACTTATACTTTTGAAGAGAACCAATGCTTGGGTTTTTGTGGCATTGAATTGAACTTGTTTAGTTTGATCTCAATTTGAAACCACTTCTAGATTTTCATTATGATACGCAACTTCCTGCTGCCGGTTAATATGTACATTAGCAGCTGATATCCTGGAATCCAAATGGAATGACAGCCACTTGCAGGAAATGTTCTTTCAGAAAGCTGGGGAGCCATACACAAAAATGAATCGACAAGCCACAGCATCGAAGTTTGGCCAGCAAACCCTCATGCCACACACAGTCAAAGGCCTTAGAAATATCAAACGCAACAGTTCTTGACTCTCCACATTTCTCTATTGCATTATTCCAAATATGGGTGACATACGATAATAGATTACTTGTTGATCTTTGTTTTCGAAAGCTATACTGATGATCGCCCAAATATTCAAGGATATGGTGGTTTATGATTCTCTACATAATGTTTGATATCATTAATCAACGTAACAGGAGAAGTACTGTCTTTTTGGACGAGTAGACAGAAATAATACTCGCAGTATGATTTTATATGATTTGTACACAAATTTCTGCCATTTTTTAAATAATTGTCGTATACTCGGAAACATGCCGTCTGAAGTAATTAGGAGAAGAAGAGCCCTACCTGAATATTCCAGCTGACGAAAGCGAGTGCTTAGCAAACCTCAGCGTAATGTCGGCATAAACTTTCGGAAACTTCAAGTGAGTTTGTTTTTCACATGATAACTTCCAGAGGAAGTCCTGTCTCATTATATCCGCTAAAATTGAATTATTCCGATCATTTGAAAGATAATGATGATGAACCACGAAAATTGTTCTTCAGCTAAAACTAATGAGGAACCTTGGATCTCGATAAAATGATATGAAAATGAACAGAAGTGGATAAAATGAAAGGAGAGGTCATACGTTCAGATTTACCATGGCTCCTTTTAATTATAATAGTCATAGAGGCGAGAAGGCATTTATAAAATAGTGCTGTAGAATAGACCACAACTATTTAAAAAACTGTGTATATTTGTCGATGCGAGTTTTTTTCCCAAAAATGCACACCAGAAGTATAGAGGTTAATAAGGATCACCTTCGTTCTGTAAGTTCAGGACTAGGGTTTATGATTCAACTCTCGATAGCGCTGTTTCGATTTACCAGGTTCTATCAAAGATGCTACTGTACTATTCTGGACATGACAAGTCTGAAAGTTGATTTTATAGTATCTATACTCTAGATAGATAGATAGATAGATAAATAGATGTATTTATTTGACAACTTTACACTTGAATGTTTATTGCAAGTCAGTTAAAATATACATAGAAAAAGAAAAAAAAAACTAGTCACAAGTTAAAAATATCGAATCATAAATTGTGAATAAAATGAAAGATTATTTTGAACATTACAATAATCAGTCTGAAATTTTTGAAAGTGTACAAAAACAAATATTATGTATGAATGAGCTTCACTTATCAGATGGAATAAAATCAAATCTAAATCGGCATAATTGAAGTATTCAAATAATCCTGAGTACTATAAAAACAGTAGTTCTGACTCTGTTTTTGAAGGAGCTTCGTTTGAGCACGTTGAACGAATGGAAGATGATTGTAGAGATTGATATTCAATGAATTTTCAATAGACCTTGTGAGTTTGTATCAATGCTGTATGAACAGATCTGCATTTCTTGTAGCATGATGATGAATATCCTGATGGTGCGAATAGATTGATTTATTTTTGTGGATTTCAAGTAATTGACTGTATATGAATACCGATGGTTGTGGTAGTATACCCATTTTTTTGAAAAGCGGCTTACAGTGATCTCTATAATTGGCATTCATCAATATTCTGACTGTTTTTTTCTGAAGTCTGAAGATTTTAATGGAGTGAGAGGAATTACCCCACAAAGCTATGCCCTAATTCATATGTGAGTGGAACAAGGCAAAATATGAACTTCTCAGGGCGTCAAGAGACAATACTCTATTCAGCTGTCGAAAAGCAAATATACTCTTACACAGCTTCTTACTCAGTTCATCAATGTGTGCATACTATGATAAAATCTGGTCAAGAGTGAGTCCTAGTAGTTTAGCAGTATCATCGCCATTTTCAGTGGTTTCAGTATTTGAGGTCATAAACAAGACATTCTGGATCTTGCTTTCATTTAATTTCAACTGATTTGTTGTGAACCACAGAGACGCCTGTCTCAGAGTATCTGATGATAATTCGATTATGTTTTTCTGAGACGTTATTAGAGTTGTGTCATCTGCGAAAAGAACTCTTTCACCTGGTGACATAAAATGACTGAAGTCATTGAAATATATCAAGAATAGCAATGGTCCCAGAACGAATCCCTGCGGTACACCATTCTTGATAGTTTTATTGTCAGATATTTCTCCATTTACACACACAGATTGGGTTCTGTTACATAAGTACGACTGAAATAAACTGAGTGGTAGCCTCCTCACTCCATAAAACTTCAACTTTTTGAACAGAGCATCTTGCGAAACGCAGTCGAATGCTTTAGAGAGATCACACATGGTTAATATCACATGTTCACCTCACTCAAGACCCTCGATAACCAGACTCACAGTTTTTTGAATTGCATCTGTTGTTGATCTACCCGCTCTGAATCCGTATTGATCTTCACTAAATAATTTGTTTTCAATAAAAAAGTTCATGAGCCTGTTCTTCGAAATAATTTCAAAGATTTTTCCCAAAATGGGAATGATTGATATTGGTCTATAGTTATCAACCAGAGACCTGTCTCCTTTTTAAAAAAGAGGCAATACCTTTGTACATTTAAACATGTCTGGAAAACACCCTTTTTGTATACACGAGTTGAATAAAAATGTCAACGGATCTATAATTGCTTCAATTATACCCTTGATAATTGCACTGTTCATACCGTAAATATCTAAGCAAGAATAATTTTTCAAGGATATCACTGTACCAATTATTTCTGATGGCGTTACAGGTTCAAGAAAGAATGAAGAACATGATGATATAGCACCATTGAGTAAATCATTAGAAGTGAATTGGACTTTGGGTAGTTCTGAAATAACATTTTCTGCTATATTAATGAAGAATTCATTAAAAATATCCCCGTTTATATTATATTTAGTTTGGTTTTCTCTAGGGTTTCTATTAAACTCATGATTTATAATCTTTACATTTTCAAGTTTTTTTCCATATTGCTCACGATATAGTTTGAATGTAACAGGTGAATCACTATCGGCTAGTAAACTTATATATTGACCATAGTGATCTGACAGGCATGGTTCAATTATACCTGTTTTGAAGGAATCGTTTTCAAGATTTGTCAAAATATTATCTATACAAGTTGAAAAACCGTCATCTGAAATGACGGGGAGCAGTTTTTGTAAGATTTACTTCTTTCCAGAATGAGTAAAATTCAATTCCATGATTGAAATCATTATTAGATAGCATACACTGTCTAATCGAAGGTGAATTTTTATTTTTCTCAAAAAATTTTCATAATTTCATCAATTTCCATTTTCCCTTCTGTAAAGTAGCCTCCGCAGATATAATAGACTCGTGCAAGCGTTTTTCAATCATCGAAGAAGTTCTGCAATGCACTTTTTGTAATGTCCTTGAGCTCTCTCTGCGAAAAAAGTCGCAAGGGGCCAAATCTGGTGAATACGGTGGCTGAGGCATGATAACGGTGTTGTTTCTGGCCGAAAAATCACAAACAAGCAATGACAAGTCGGCAGGTGCATTATAATAATGCAAAAGTCATGAATGGTTTTTTGACGATAACGGAAGTTTCTCGCAAGCGACGCATAACTTCAAGATAATACTCCATATTGAAGGTACGACTATGTGACAAGAACTCCTGATGCACTACGCCAGAGTATTTGAGAAAACAGTGGGAAGAACTTTGACATCTGATCGAACTTGGTGTGCTTTTATGATCTTGGCTCTCCAAATTTTCGAAAAAATTGCATAAAATGAGCCAACCGATATGCTGACGTCCTCAGCAACTTTTCTAATAGTGTCTCGACGAATCTTCATAACAATTTTTCTCATTTCCTCAATATTTCCATCGGTTGATGATGTGCTGGGGCGTCCAGTGCGAAAGTAGCGATTCATATTGGATTTCAATCGCTGGTGATTTAATCCATTTGGAAACCCGTTCTCACGAAATGTATTCCACATAAACGTAGTTCTCCAGATGGAAAGTTCATAAACAGTGAACTTTGAGTTATACTGAGTTGAACCTCCAAACGATGAGCAGCCACAGTCCGTCGCGTAATTCTGATATGCACCGGTCGAATGTTCCAAGTTACTTGAACACTTCCCGTGAAAGTATCTATAGAAGAGAGAAAAATCTCCAAAATATTTTCGATGTTCCTGGCTATCAAGATAGCACGTGATGTTCGCGTCTCCAATTAGGCGAATGCATCTTTTCTGGATGAAATCCAGCAGCTTTGGGGTATGTTTGGGGTCGGAGCTCCATACATGAGAACAATATTTCAAAGAAGGTCTGATTTGAGCTTTACAAAGCATCAAAAGTTGCTGAGGTGTGTACAGTTCTTTGGTTCAGAACAGTGTTCCAAGCTTTCGAGAAAGAAGTAGCCTTTACAATTTCAGCGACATGATTGTGTCAAGACATATTGGTGTCCACTTTAACCCCCAACAAACTCATTGAAGCAGAAAGCCGAATTGTCTGACCTGATATTATTATATCATGTTCTGAGACATTTATCTTCTAGGATGAAATCGATGCCTGGGTTTTTGTGGCATTGAATTGAACCTGGATACTTTCACCCCAATTCGATATCACTTATGGATCCTCATTAAGATATGCAACCTCCTGCTGCCAGTGACGATTCAAGTGTGCTTTCGTCAGCAAAGCAATATATTAAATTCTTGGTTTTTATCAAGTCGTGAAACCTGAGTCGTTGAAATACAATAATATACAATGCAGGAAACGTTTTTCCAGGAAGCTGAAGAACCACACACAAAAATGACCCGACAAGCCATAGCATAGAAGTTTAACCAGCAAACACCCATGTCTTATACGGTCAAAGGCCTTAGAAATATCAAGCGGAACAGCTCTTGATTCTTCATGAATCTCGATTGCGTTTTTCCAAATATGGGTGACATACTATACAGGGTGATTCAAAAGTACTTTGACAAACTTCAGGAGGTGATTCCTCACAATATTCTAATATGAATTGTCCAAATAAATAAATGTCCGGAAACGCTTCGTTTCCAAGATACGGAAGTTGAAGTTTTATTTTTATTTTCGTTTTTTTCAAATAACTTTTGAAACACTGAACTCAATTAAACGAAACTTGGTAATAGGAGGTTTTTGAGGTGTCGAATTCGAACCTGATGTTCTTATTGCTCTTACTCGTAGGGGGCGTCACCTAGACTTCTTTTTCTTTTTTAAAGATTCATAACTTTTTGGGCGTACTTCTAGCACATTTTTCAGTAAAAAAATCGATTCCTCTTTCATATCCACGTAAATAAGCTACCCTTGTTACTAGTCGCTGTAAGCAACCGTTTTCTAAATATTCGGACTTCAAAACTTCAAGTCAATTATTTGATAATCGATGCATGTTGAAGTTATTACAAATATTTTGCTTTTTTCACAAGAATGCTTTGGAAATGAATTTGACGTTTTACTCGTTTGAAGAGGTTATTACTGTTGAGTACGTTCCTTTATGACATCCTTAAGCGGAATAGTTATTTTTGTATCAAGGGTGCATAATCAGTATTTGTTTTAATAAAATTTACAAGAAATGTCAACATTTTATTTCAGGAAATTTTGAATATGTAGAATAAACTAAAATAAACGAAACTAAATTGTATTCAAATAAATTATNGAAGCGGCTGAACTAAAAATTTTAGGACCCAGTGGCACCTACGACCTGATGACTTCGACAACTGTGGACTGGCCAAATGTTACACAAATACTCAATCCTAAAAGAGATGGGATGGAATTGAAGGGTGCAATCTTGCCAGGATCACCTTGGGCGACCCTGGGAAGCTGGCGGTAAAGAAATATCTGGTGATGACCATCAAAAATCTACGTTTAACAGTAGGATTTCTGGTAAGTGTTTCAGAGAGAATCTTTAGTCAGTGTGAGACAGAAATGTGTGACGTCATCGACGCACGACCTTGAAGTGTGCTCGTACCCGCCTTGTTCATCTACTGGATTTGAATTTCCCGCTGTACGCGCAGTAGCTTCTGATTGGTCGACTGTATGACGGTGAGAGTGGAGAAGTGGAAGGTGTCTGAGGTGGGCTTTGAAGGCTGAGGCTCAGTTCACACATAAAGGATGTTTGGCAGAGACGAGGCGCTGACCTTTGCCCCTTCCGTGTGAAGTGGGCCTGAGGTCCAAAAAAGGTCCAGAATAAACCTGCTCAAATTTACACGTGTTTTCCCATAAGTAATGGGCGAAAACTCCTATAGCTAAATTACTTATAACTCGTTTCACTTTATTCAAAGTTTGATTTCACTGAAATTCATAGATTCGAATTCCAGTGTCATCCTGTATAAAACTTCCGCAACTATCACGTTGAGAAGAAAATAAAGTTATTTCCAAACGAATCGTGGCACAACTCTCGGTCCTGCCATTCCTTGCGCAATCACCGTGTGAGCGAACATGGCAAAAAAACAACCTTCTGGTTTCAATTCGCAGCATTTTATTTATATGGACAGTATCTAACGGTAGAGAATCGTACAGACTAGCTGCGGAATTGGAATTTACTCTCATTTCTTAAGCCGTCTGAGCGCACATCTCACCACGAGACAAATGTATAATAAAGTTCCCAACGAAGCCATAAATATCACTGCGGAGGTATGAAAGCCAAAGTTTCCGAGACGATGTTACCTTGAGTGTGGCAACGGAATTCTTCTACCCTCGGTAATACTGGAACAAACCACCGCGCACGAAGTTATTTGACACTTACTCTGAGATATTACAAGTTTAATTCACAAGCCCCACTTTCCAGTCTCTTACACCAGATGAACGTATTGGCTTAAGTTATGGCAGCTTTTCATGTTGCCATTAAATGAAAATCGAATAAATCAGCGTTACATACGTATCAGGTGGGGTGATTTGTTGGAGAGAGCAGTTGAGCTCATGCGGATTGGAGAGAATTGTTCAAAATGATGAACGATTTTCATTATGCCTCACGGGGCTTTCTTTCTTTGGATTGAAATTGGTTCAGATGGAAAATTTTATTCGGAGACACGCAATGACGATTCATCTATGACAATCTAACAGTAATGAAATTATTATTGCTCTAAAGGACTTCACCAAAGCATTTGATCGGGTTTCACATCATCAGTTGCTTATGAAGTTATCAAGCTTTGGCATTTCGAGGAGCCTTCAATATCTGCTGAAATCATATTTTAGTGATAGACAATTATTTGTGGAATACGAAGGAATTAAATCGTTTATATTTAATGCAACTTCCGGGGTTCCTCAAGGTTCAAACTTGGGTCTACTATCATTTCTTCTATTTGTTAATGACATTTCTGATAATATAAACTCTGAAAAACTACTTTTGTCTGATGATATGAAGATTTTCAGGGAGATTAAAGAATAATCTGATTGTATATCATTACAAAACGATATTACTGAGTTACATGATTGGTGTCAGAAAAATGAACTATCATTAAACATAGGCAAATGTAAAATTATGACTTTTACAAGAAAATCCTTAGTACAAATATATAAATAAAAAGTGGATAATATAATATTGGCAAGAATTACCGAATCAAGAGATCTGGGTATCATCTTTGACGAAAAACTAACGTTCTCTTCACATATCGAAGAAATAACATCCCTTGCAATGAAAATGCTAGGATTTGTTATGCGTAATAGCAAAGAATTCTCATCATTAGAGGCAATTAGCTCTATATATTATTTATTGTTCAGAAGCAAACTGGAATATTGTAGCTCCATATGAAATCCTTGTCAGGCAAAATATATATATTGCATTGAAGCTGTACAGAAAAAGTTTTTGAAATTTCTTTATTGAAGAAAAAATGGTTTTTACCACTTAAGAGAGTATAGCTATGATTTACTCTTGGAAGAGTTCAACTATACATCACTTAAAAAACGCCGCCAAATTAACGATTTGATTTTTGTATACAAAATCATACAAAATCAAATCGACGTTCCACGTATAACTTCCAGGTCACATATAACTTTTTACATCGATGTACCAAACTCACAACACCACTTTCACTGTCCTTTGACAACTATGTGTAGAAGCTACAATAGTCTACAAAACATAGATATATGCTTCTTACCATTATCTCAGTTTAGGAAAGCAATATATAATACACTACAGAACTGATGTGTTACATGGTATGTAATGCTAATATAGATTACGTTTTATGTTTAATTTTTGTTTTTTAGGACTAATATAAGCTTTTCATTTTGTATTATGTACTCCTGTAATTGGATCTCATGACCTGTTGGATGTATTTTCTGAATAAATGAATAAAGCAATTGAGAAGTTTGTGTAAATAGTTGTTGAGGCTTTGCTTCAGTTTATGTGAAGTGGATATAGTTAATAGAAACCTGCTGAAGCCTTATTTTCGACGTCATGTGGAGGAAGTTTGAAAGTATCCAGATTAAAATCTATCGCGGATAGCCATGAACGAAAAAGAACCAATAAGCGATAGTACAGAAAAATACAGGCAAGTTTTAAGAAGCCACACTATCAAACTACAGTATTGTTTTAGGGCGTATGTGTTTTTTGTTCATGACTATCCCCGATAGATTTTGGATTGTTTTTTAATATCTGTTCTAGTTGAGGCATTGTTGTCAGAATAAGAGAAATTTTATACTTTCATTGACAGTTTATTCATATGAACATTCAGTTAGTAAAGTATTTGCCCCGTTGAAAACAGTATTTGTTTTATTCTAGAGTTCTGTTGAATATCGTTGCAACAAACATAAATTTGACGGTCACCTAAAAAAATACAAATCCAAGTAAATTTCACAAATACACTCTAATTTGATATAAAATACTCCGAACTGATTTGATTGTGGCTACTTCAAATACATATTAAATCAAAATAGTAAAAATATGTATCATACGGAGGTAATTCAGAATTTTCCAAAAAAAATCTGAATAGCAAGTCATGACTTCGTATCTGAACATAACTTTTAATTCTAAGCAACTTTTCACGTTAACATATTTCTATATTTTTTGAAATAAGGGTACTTTACTCTTGAACGAACTTCATATTTTTTGGCCTATCCTGTATGGTGTTTGTCATAAAGCCAATTCAGGTACACTTGGTATAGTTTTGAAACATGCACCAACTTTTGTCAAGAATAAAATTTTCTGAGAAATCGATAATAAAAAAGTTTCCCATTTGTTGCAGACTTAGTGGACCACACTGTATATACAATCGATCGCTTCAAAAACACTTCACGAACTTCCTTCGAAAGCTTATGATAATTCCTCTTCCATATTCTCTGTTTCACTATCACTGTCGTCATTTAAATCAATAATGAATTTATTTCCACCATTAATATGGAATATTCAATCAATGTCCAATCTCAACTAAAATTACTTTTTCAATCCTTTTCTGCCAGTCTTCTTCGGTAATATTAAATACTTCTTCTTCAACTAGCTCTATTACCTTCTTATCAAATTTTGGAAAAATATCTTTACGCCAGATGCTTTGTTTCAATTTTCCCCAGATCAACTCGATGGGATTGAAAACTCAAAAAAAGGGGGAAAGTCTCAGTGTGGTGTGTCCATACTTTTCAGCAATACTCTCAAAGGCATAAACTTTTTCAAATGTTTTTGTCTGTAAAACTTCAAGTAGTTGATTTTTGATATAGTAATCTTCAAAATACAAACTATCATTCATTAAAAAGCTGTCGCAAATGATAGGAAGCGTTGTCAAGAACTATTACACTATTCGCATCCAAATTTGGGATCAATGTGTTTTCAAACCATTCCTCGAAAAGATCAGCTTCCAAGTTCTTATGATAGTCAACATTGCATTCCTCAAGTTTTTTCCACATAATTTCAGAGAATTCGGAACACATATCTGCAATGCACAATGATTAGTCGCGATCCTTTGTTTGCAAGCATCTTAGGTGTACACATTCTCGAACCATCAGCCCACCCTTTCTTAACTGTGTCGTGAGAGTCATACCAAGTTCCGTCCAATTATAGAATTTGCCGTAGTTTTTGCCTATCGCAAGTTATTTGTTCCAAGTATTTGTTAGGCAATTCCACTATTCTTCTGCTTTTGATAACCACTTGACGAATTTTATTCTAAAGGATAGATATATGATAGTGGATTCATGGAAATCATAACACACTGCACGTGCTGTGAAAACGAATAAACATATCGAACCAATATGTTGAAATCCTCTTTCCAACATAATAATGAAATACATTTCCATATTGAAGCTTTGACGCAGCTTGATTTATGATTAATATGTCATTAGCAGATAGACCAGTGGTCCTTCAAATCATCCTGGGTATTATTTCCATATAATTTGAATTATCGAGAGAGAAATTTCATGTTTATACACTGAACAGTCTCATTAGTTTCATGCCACTGACTTTGAATAAAATGTTCCGTCATTTGAACACAACACATTATTGATATTTTCCTTCGGTGATAGTTTTCAATTACCCTTTGTGAAAGAGTCAATATTGTTTCACTTTGCAATTTTTTTTTCAGAATTACTGATGAATCTATAATTTCAGTTGAAGTACAGGATCAGAATTGTCAGAACAATCCGAAATTATACGGTGGAGTAAAAGTGGAATGGAACTAGAATGATTCCCATAAACCCCACTTCAAGAGACGTAAACTCGATGAATCAGAGTATATTTTCTTATCTCTTCAAACTTGAAACGTATGCTTCATCTATTGTGTACTTTCTAATACACTGATATTCTTACAACAACTACCGCCATCTCTAGGTCAGGCTGGGTACTTCTGGGACCACCCTGGCTGAAACATTTTCATTCAGATCGAGTCAATTACCCAGCTAGTTATAATCAAATTTGAATTCCTAATGAAAAGTTATCTTGGACATTTCTATGAAATTCAACGCCAATTCAACCCCCAAGACAAGGTAACGCCAACAACGCAACGGATGAAATATTCCTTAATAAGAAATATGATCTATTGAATTCACTTTCTTTCGACAGAATTCAATTCTCTGGAATCCACGAACATCACGAGTCACCTGAAAATTATTATATTTCATCCTGATTTTCAACGTCTTGATTTACTCACCCTCTTCGAATTACTGCGGGGTGAATATAAAGCAGAGCGAAAAAGATTCATCTCTCCTCTCATAATTTCAGAACGTCTGCCGCGGAGATTTTCAATAAACAAATTGAAAGTGGGTGTAAGGAACTTTGAAGCAGCAATTGACCATGCAAATGAGAATATTAAAATCCTAACTTTGTAAGATCTGCGTTTCTCCGTGTTAGAACAGGAAAATAGCGTTTCGGAAATTAATTGGAAATCCGTATGGTTTTGTTTTTTTTTGTATATCAACAATTCTTTCAATCGTGAATTCTAGAAATGGAGCCTTGTTTATCGATATTCGAGGATTTTCCTCGACATCATTATTGGGTTCTCCGTAAGATTCAGGATCAATACACCGTGTTAGATGAATTTTTCGTAAAGTAACTCCTTCAGTTTATAAATCTCAACTGAATCCATACTTTCAAAGCAATATAAAAATTCTTCAAAACATTTTTCACTAATTGAAATCTGCAATTCTGTCAACAAACTAAAATTAAAACTTACAAGCGGTGATGATAACTACCTAGCTTCTTCGTTAAAGATTGTGCGCACCTCTTAGCCATAACATTACAGTCAATCTACAATCCAGCACTGAGTACAAGATGTTTTGCTAACATAAGGAAAATATCTAAAATTTGTCCAATTTTCAAAGCAGGTGCCTTAAACAATATCCAAAACTACCGACTTATAATCTTGTTATCCAACTTTGCAAAGGCTGTGTCACGCCTTTTATTTTGACCACTTAAGTCAATTCGTAAACGATTTCTCGTTGTTCCACAACTTGGCGTGAGGGTGACTAACTAGGGATTAGAGAAAGAGCATAGCTCCCAGGGTAGGCCACCAGCTTTTAAACAGTGAAGAAGGGCGTGTGTAAGATGGAGGGTAGAGCGCCACCCGCTTCATCAACCCTGGAGCTTATATAGCATACAAAACAAAAACGGGAAATTAATTCTAAACGGTAACAAATTGAATCAAACTCGAACCCAGTTAAAATATTTATAATTCTTTTCCCTAACATCCACACCTTTCTCAGTAGGTTGCAAACTTGTCAACAAATCCCCTGGTTTACCTGTCAGTTCATAAATTTTATCAACCTTTCATCAACCGTTACTATAGGACTCTCCATAATATAGTGGCAGGAAGCCTTGAGCTCCTGAGGTCACAAAGTGTCAAATATGAGAAGATATTACTTTTATAGTTGTAAACAATACCAAAATGTTTATAATATATAAATTACATTACACCTGTAGCACAAATGTTTCAATTCTAAGGGGGCTGTAATGAACCCAGGCTCCCCAAAGAAGAAAGGAGGATGTCTCTTTAATACTTGATACGTTGCTGCTTTGAAGTTATACTTCACCTTAGATATAGCTATATCGCCAGCTTACAGTAGGTTGAGGGAATGCATTCATCTACATATGCATAAAAGCATATACCCACTAATATGTTTTCCCTTTTTGGGCAGGTTTGAGGGACATAAATATTTGTTGAGATAATAAATCAAGCATCAAAAACCTAGTCACTGATAAGTTATTTGTCTCTATCTTAATAACTAAGTTTATCTGTGTGCGTCTCCCTCGAGGTGGCTTGAAGAACAAGAATGGTCTTAGAATTCCGAACTTAGGTCTGCAGTGTTCTGTCGGTACCACAATTGTGATCGGCTCAACAGCGAAATTATATTACACCTGTAGCACAAATGTTTCAATTCTAAGGGGGCTGTAATGAACCCAGGCTCCCCAAAGAAGAAAGGAGGATGTCTCTTTAATACTTGAGACGTTGCTGCTTTGAAATTATACTTTACCTTAGATATAGCTATATCGCCAGCTTACAGTAGGTTGAGGAAATGCATTCATCTGCATATGCATAGAAGCATATACCCTACACTAATATGTTTTCCCTTTTTGGGCAGGTTTGAGGGACATAAATCTTTGTTGAGATAATAAATCAAGCATCAAAAACCTAGTCACTGATAAGTTATTTATCCCTATCTTAATAACTAAGCTTATCTGTGTGCGTCTCTCTCGAGGTGGCTTGAAGAACAAGAATGGTCTTAGAATTCCGAACTTAGGTCTGCAGTGTTCTGTCGGTACCACAATTGTGATCGGCTCAACAGCGGGTAACTACTAACTACTGTCACTACTGTACCAAGCATTCATGCAAGGATGTCTAGTCTTTCAGAAATACTAACACGAGGAAATGGTATCCAGATAAAAGAAGGCCTAAAATGAAACAAATCATATTAGATGGTAACGGTTCACTGGAAGTGATGTTCAGGACGATACGTCTGGACAGAATGATCAAGCTCATTCTCTGAATGTATGAGTTGTCTCGTTGATGAATACCAACTCACCTTTGATGTCGTGTGGCCTATAGGTTTACTTTTGCCCCAAGAAGCCAAGATTCAAATCAGTAAGATTCGGTTCTCCGTAAGAAATTGAATTCAACAAGCGAGTTGAATGTTTTACCAGCATCCAAATGCCAAGAATAAAACGATTTCCTATTCTTATAGAAGATGATCTTACTTTGTTAATCCGAAAAATCGAGACGTTTATACAAAAATTCCAAAATTAGCAAAATGGCTACCAAAAGTACCACAAAAAATTTTGAATCCCAGCGGCAAGACATTCATGGAACCAAAGTCACAGACCACCCTCACTACACAATTTACCGTACAGAGCACAGTTGTCAATGAGTAAATGAGAACTAAATGAATGACGAGGTATTAAAATATCCCAAAACTTTCATGAAAGTATTAATTTCAGGTTTGAATAGTCGTTGACCTCATAACAGAACAAATGACAAAATAAAACCGCAACAGCTGCAACAGAATCTTTCCTGATATTAAGAATTTAATTTCAATCAATCAACACGGTTTCTTTAGCGCACTTAATAATAACCTACAAGAAGATACTGTCTATACAGATTCTTCGAAGGCGTTTGACAACTTGGATCATAATATTCTTATCAATCAACTTGACCAATATGGATTCGTCTCTCAACTCTCAAACCTTTTCCGCTCATACTTGCAAACAATGATGCCCCTCAAGGGAGCAATTTAGCACCTCTTTCATTCTCACTCTTCATTAACGACATAGGAAATGATCTCTCTAGTAATTTCTTACTCTTTGCAGATGATTTGAAAATCTTTCGGCCCATTACATCACAGGAGGACTGCTTAATCTTACGAAAAGACCTTGACTTTTTGTACCTTTGGTGTACTAAAAATAAATCTTTTGACATAATGTTATTTCTCATGATTACTGCATAAATAACACACCTTTTCAAATAAGCACTCATCAAAGGGATCTTGGTGTCACATTTGACTCTAAACTGAGTTTCTCCATTCACTGTCACACAATAACATGCCCAGCCAAACGGATGCTAGGGCTCATCTATAGTAACTGTAAGAATTTTCGTAGCAGATACAGTTTTTTAACTCTTTTCAATGCATACGTCAAATCTCGGCTGGAAACTGCCTCTCTATATATGCAATGTCCACATAAACAAAATCGAGTCTATACAAAAAGGCTTCATGAATCATATTACTTACAAGCTAGAAGGAGTTTACCCTGAACAAGGCATCGACAACAGAATACTACTGAATCCAAGACCACTGACTAATAAGAACGTTTTTCTTCCTCATTCAGAGAAATCGGGCAAATTACGGATATGCAGTCGGTTAGTACCTCGTCCACTAGATGGAGTGATATTTTGTGATGTTCGCTCCAACTTCGGAAGAGGAATGAAATACTCTGGAAGAATTCCGATTTTCAATTGTGAAATATCATAGCCCACTGATTAATAAGAAAAAATCACGATCGATCTGTATTTCAGATAAGAAATCTTTCCACGCTAACGGAAAGTACTTAATGATAATCATCATATTTCAAAAATATTCCAGGATTTCTCTATCAATGGACAATTTCTTTCCTCCCCACCTTGTATCTTCTATAGAAATTGAGTATTATGTGATTCTTTTTTCAACTGATTTCATGGTAACTCTCTAGAACAAATGAAATTCGTGAGGAGAGTAGATAAAATAGTGATTCAATATTCTTCAAAACTCATTAAAATTCGAGAGAAATAAAATCTTTTTCATCTTTCCAGTATTTGTGAGTTGACAATAGATTTTCTTTAAATTGAACGAGTTCTTGGACGAGTATAATTTCTTTATTGCTCTGAAATAACGACTGAAAACAATTAACTGGTGTAATATACCATCGGCATAAAGAAATGAAAACGTATTTTACGAGAGAGAGAGAAAATCAAATAAACATTGTTTCAGGATATTTTTCTCGCAAGCAATCGCTGTAATTTAAGTTTTCAAAGCTAATAATAGCTGACGGTAAACATTTCCAATCGATTCGATTATTCTCATAGAGTTTATTAATAATTGTAAAAGTAAAAACTGCCAAACAAATCCTACTTCCAGTCGGGATGAAGTTTCATTACCTTTTCCTTTGACAAATTATCAGTAATTATCCAAACATTTTGTTTTGTTATCTACACGGTCATGATATCAACAAGATGATGAAAGGATGAAAAAATCGATATAACATTCTCCTACCGCTGGAAGAATCACTTTTCGTGATTGGGCGCCTATAACTCGAAGTTGAGGCTTTTACCTCGACGACTCGAATTCTGCCATCAACTCCTGGATAAATAGCCGTTAGTTTACCTAATTTCTACCTATAGCATGGTGTTTGATTGTCGACCAGGATGACCATGTAATTCAGTGCTATGGGTTTGCAGTCATTAGTCCATTTACTTCATTTCGACAAGGTTGGCAGATATTGTCTTGTCCAGCGAGTCCAAAATTTACTTGTCAACATTCGAGATGAACTCACATGTGCACAATTTTTGTGAATTGTTTGAAACATCTTTACGATGTCGATAGGGCGAAGCTACCCAAACGAAGCTGAAAAACTTCAATTGAAAATGCTGCCTGATTCCTTTGACATATGGAAATACAATTCAGTGTGTATCGTTCTTCCTATTGTTTTCCTTATATAGGTGTACGAGGAAAGTCCGCGGAAGCATATGTTCATATTTTAAAGATAGCTTACTATAGTAATTTCAATGGTCAGTATGATGGTACATATACCCGTAATGTGGAACCTAATTGGAAATATATTTTGACGGATGCATATATTGATCTGCTTCTAACATCATATAATTCAAATTGATTATTGAACCAGATTTCATGGATAGACAGTGACCAGATGATCTTACAAGACACGAAAACACAAATAGCATGTATCATATAGAAATATAAAAATAATTACCTAGCATACATTGGTAAGTGAGTAGTTCATGAATCTTTGTGAGACTGAGAAAAAACAAAAAAAAACAGAAAGAAACTATTTCTTCGACCACACTACATTTTCCAATTTCGAGAATACGAGTATAATATGGGACCAGATGTTGCCGATGAACTGAGATGAAAATTTTAGTTAACACGTTCCAGATTTTCCCATTCATACCGTCTGGTGAGTCGGTATTACTATGATAATGGTCCTAATCGGAAAAATATTCGCTGAAGGAACAACTTATGTTCCTGTTCCGTCTCTTGGGATTAACTTTCTTGAACGAAAATGAATTTGAATAAAAAATGAACGAACATTTTCATTTCGGTCTAACTGTCAGACAGGTTTTCAGTGGGAGTTTAAAGGAGCAAAGCGAATGAAATATTCATATGCCGTTCGGAAAACGAAGGGATGACACAATTATTCACGGAATGAAACAGTGAGAATCATGAGAAAACCCGATGAAGGGAAACTCTTAGGTAGGACATATTCAAATTGGTCGCTTTCAGTGAGTTTAGGAACTATTGATCAACAAATGAAATATCACGCACCGGATTGATGATATTTTTCTTGAGGCAGATCGACAATCCCAGAAATTATCTAACCTTTATAACTAAATTTATTTGGAACTATCTTTGCCCAAAATATTATCGGCTGGAACAAAAACAACTTCTAACTTGTAATTGAAGGTAGAATGAATAATGAATTTCTAACTTTTCAATCAGTCTTTTTTGTTCTTTTCATTCATTATGAGTTATAATAATCAGGCAGTCTTTTCGATGTTACTTGTATGTATATGTAGGCATTCTATTCGTTATAGTTATTATGGTTTGATTGAGTAGAGTAGTCATAGCGCCCATAAGGTTCTCCGTATATCGTGACATATATTTCGTCTAAAAGAGCCTGGTTTATTTTATTTCCTAACTTTATTTTTTTGGATAGTAGGCAGTTTTTCTATTTCCGGCAAAATACTCATTGAAAAATGGTAGTCATCTGATTTTATTCACTGTCAACTGGTGTATTTTCAGAGATATCGTTTTCTGAAAGTTTTTTGTGCGGTCAGACTTCCAGACAGGTGGTTTAGCGAGTATTTCAGCAATAGAAGTCTCGGTGTCCATTTTTCGTGGCGAAAACAACTAAACTCGTTTGATCACTGCACTATTCGCCGCGACTATCGCTCGATTCCGTGCCTCGTAAGTCTTTGTTTTGCTCACCCGCCGCGCCGCACGCGGTTTGCGGTTCGCTGGGTATATTATTTCCAATACCAATTGGAACAGCAAAGTGAAGGAATTCCCGCCTCGACATAGGCGTCGGCACATTATTTTTCAGTTACTTCTTCTTACAATCTTAGCAATTGATCACCCCATGAAAAAGTTATCTCAACTGAATTTTTCCACCATGGGTAATTATGAAAAACTTCGGACGAGAGTGTTTCGCTAACTCGCATATTCTATTCACAATAGCATTATGTGAAGTGTGACAGTTTTCCTTCTTCAAGCATTCATGAATATTTAAAATCACTCGCTGAACTTGAACATGTGAGTCCTCATTTTCAAATTCCGGATCCCTGTCGATAGACACAGATTCCTCACACGTAATGTTATCATTTGTTTCAAAAGGTCTTCAGAAAGCCATATTGATGAAAGTACCCAAAAACACTAAGATTTTCACAAAAATCTGTTCAAACGATGACATTGGAACCTTTGAAAGTTGAAAACTTTTACTAGTGGAACCACTACCTGCAAATTAATTTGTTCGCTTTTTAATTTATTGTTGACAAATAAATTTGAAGGTAGTGGTTTCACTAATTAATTTCCGACAAATCAATTAGGATAATCATCATTTAACAAACAGGGTCCACATCGAATCAAAAAACTTTAGGTATATAAACAGCTAACCCTTCTCTTTGGATTCAGTATCAATTTGCTTCTCCTGGAGATGCTCACCTTGTTAGCGAAACGCGCGTCGAGTGCAAAAATATCAGTTTGGTGTTAGGGTAGTTGATCTGTAGAAAAAGTTCTCAAAAATCGATTTGCAAAACCACTCACTGCCTCACCTAACCCCACGAACACAGGGCACTGATAAAGAAATATTGTGAAACGGACAAAAAATCAGTATTCAGCCAGTCCAGCCAGCCAAACCTTCATTCCTCAACTACATTTGATAGCACGTTTACTAACGATCTGAGCGACTAGGGGCCATAGGCAAGAAATGTTTATGACTGTACCAGGGACGCTTCGAACATAAAAGCACTGCTAGTATATACATTTGTCGTGTGATTATTTGTCAGTGATTATGAACACCCCTCTTAGTGCTTTTATTTTTATTGTCGTTCCAATTGGATAGACTATACGTTTCGCCGGTCGCTTCACCGGTCGCCGTTGCGCGTGGCTCCATAAGTACATTGCTATGCGTTTATTTCAGTCGCTAGACGCTTCGCCGTTCACACCGCGCGAATATTCGCATCTGCGAATGTCCAGTGGCCAGGCTGTTACACTACGTCTCTTGTGGATCTCTCGTGGCGAATATGCGCTAATTCACTGGAGCGATATTTTCTCAAGATTTCCAAGCTTTCGACAGATTCTGGCACAATATGCCGTGACAAAAATGACTAATTTTGGCTACAGGATAACAATGGTAAAACTAATCGACTCTTTTCTAGCTGACCGACGATGGCAATGCAGAGTAGGTCAAGAACTCTACAGGCGATTTCTGAAATTAATATTCCCCCAAGGTACAGCTCTTCCTCGGCATTTCTTTTCGTTGTGTACGGCAAACGTGCTCAAGCCGGGAAAAACTTCAACTAGTTTGCACCCTACGCGAATGATACAGCTCTGTTGGCCAAATCTACCAACCAACTAGTCACAGAATAGCTGCAAAAACAAGCAGGGAAGTTGAAGAAGTGGGCCAGTCTCTGGTAGGTCAGAATTGAACCAAATGAAAATTACCCTTGACATGGAACTAATATTCAGTTCCCGTGTCACACAGAGGTTGAGGCAGTCGAAAGCAGCTCGACACAGCCTCTAACCTATCATCAGATACCGAAATAACATAGATCCCCAATGTGCCGAAAAATATACACACCAGATCCAGAAGTTTACGAATATCTATTTTCAGACGGTGGCAATCCTAGCAACCAGTACCCACACCTGGTCTGAAACGTCCTAAGCTTAGGAGCAGAAAGCCGTTTTTTTCTGTCAAGAACCAGACAGGCATTTCAGCGCCGCTGGACTGATTGTAGAACGATACATCTTTTGCGTGGTATTCGCGTGATATTCGGCAAGAAAATTCCACACCAAATTATTATTATATTTATTATTATTATTATTTTCACCGAAGTATGCGCTGGTCAGGCCCTATCCCCCGAAGCCCCGATACATTCGGGAGGGCGCACCAGCATTATCAACCAATGACCACTATCCACACCGTGGGGTAAGTTATCATTGGGTCCGAGAATTATGTGCCCTGAGCAAGCGTAGTGAGTCAATGATGACAGCCTTCTGCATCTGTCCGGCTAAGATTTCTGCCTTAGTGCGGCAAGCCGGTATGATTTTAAGATTCGAGAGTAGGAAGGGCATCATTCCACCAAGGACTTCAATAATTAGAACAACCATCTTGACAGAGTGGTCTAGATAGAGTTTGAGGGCCATAATAAACCTCACAGTTTCTGACTTCAGCCCAGTCGACCTGAGGGAAGCGAAAGTCAGGCACTTTGATGAGACAAGGTCTTCAATGTTATTGAANAATTGTGGCTTCAACTTGAAGAAAGAAAATTTATTCTGAATTGTCTACGAATATTTGCATCTAAACTATGCAAAATTGAGAGTACTGAATGAGAAAAAGGTGAATAAATCGGTATCTAAATAATATATATACTTCATTAGACACAGACACTCAATTGAAAACATTCAAAGTCCTGCATTTTCTCATTAAGAAGACAGGAGGTGTCCGAAAAATATAAAAAACATCGTAGCTGTGTAATTAAAATGTATCAAAATTGAATATTATGTGAACAAATGAAAACCAATCTGTCAAAAATGGTGTGTTATTGTAAACGTCAAAAAATGTTCGGTATAATTCGCTGTTTGGTATCCCACGAGTAAAAAATTCCACCAAAATACCTCCTTTGCCATGGTGATTTGTCAAAATAACGTACTTTGATTGGTTCAAAATCACAGGTGTGGAATTTTCATCAAAATATCATTTGTACGGAGCAAAAATATTATTGAGTTATGAGTGCTTTGTGGACTCATATCGAATGCCCAAAATCAATGTGTATGTATTCTTTCGTTATTCCACCTGCACATTGGATCAACCGGTGATCTAATTTGTCAACGTCAATTGATATCAAGATCCACATACGAATCTATTCAGGCTCTCAGAGACAGACACCCGTTGAGAAAACGAGCCAAAGTACACAAAGCAAGAGTGAACGTCCTCTTGTAAGCACCAGAAAGACGTTAGGAGAAGACAAACATCAGAGCACGTTAGACCGTTGCACACACTCATCTATCATAGGTGTTATGATCATTCATTGCTCTTATCATAGGTGACGCTAAATGTGCAAACAAATATATCATTTCTAAGAAAACAATGACGGAGATGTGAGAAATCCATTCGGGTCAGACGAAAGGATCTTGCTTATACAGGGGATCTCGTGGATCTTGTAACGTGACGGAGTCAGGTCGTGACATCCCAAAATGCTCCCAATCTAAGCATGTGAATAGACCTGTAAAAACAAGATGCGACAATACTCTCGTAGTAGCTCATGTAAATTCTCAAAGTATGAAAAATAAAATAAACGAAATAGAACTCCTCTTCAATGATCAAAACATAGATAAACTCTGTATATCTGAACCCTGGGTTCAAAGTTCTGATATAGCTCAACTATTATTTCCCAACCTACAGGTGGCTTCTTATTTTGCTCGACAAGTTCCATATGGAGGAACTCTTATTTTAACTCGTGAACAGGTAATATGCAGGTCAATAAAATCTATTGAAAATATCTCGGTACAGTCGCATGTTGAAATAAGTGCAGTCACTTTAGTGGATAGTTTTGAATATAAAACAGCTATCTGTTGCATTTATAGACCTCCTTTGGGTGATTTTGATATATTCATTGAAAAATTGTAACCGACTTGTATTTACTTGCAGGAAAATTTTAATTATTTCATTGTCTGCGGTGATCTAAACGTGAACAGTCTTGATATCACTAATAGTAAAACAACAAATGAGCCAACACATATCCTAAATAATAAATATAACCATGTGAGTGCAACAGCAATTGACTACCTGGTCACGAATATTCCAAAAGAAAACTTCAGTGTATTCTTATCTGATACTTTATTATCCAAACATCTTGCCCATATTTTCTCATGCAATCTTACCAACTCTTTAGCGAATGATTCTCTGGCTACAGCTACCTACTTCAACAGAAAATTCACAGATGAGAACTTACAAGAACTTAGGACACGACCAAGTAATATTGATTGGACTGGTGTAAATGGACTTACTACAAATAATGCATTTGAGGCCTTTATGAAAGAATTGACTTGGTGTCTTGACGAGATATGTCCTAAAAATAGGATAAATGTAAAACAAAAACAGATAGTAAAAAAAAAGTTGGGTGACGAGAGAAGTAAAGAATGAAAGCAGTCAGTTAAGAGAATTGCACAAAAGAATGATAGATCGAGAAGTGAGTGACGAGATTTACAGAAGGGAAAAAAGAGAATATACAAATAGATTGAATATTACGCAAATCACATAGAAACAGCTGAAAACAAACAGAAAGCCACATGGAATATTGTAAATAGTTTCAGAGGGAAAACCAAAATTGACAATAAAAGGGAGATTCATCTTGAAGCAAATGGTATCCGGATCAATGATGGAACAGAAGTTGCCAATAATTTTGCTTGCCACTTTGCCGGAGCAGCCTCGGTAGCTCTCTTAAGACATGTAGGTCAGAACATGTCACTTCCACATACGGTCTCGGAATTTAACGAAAACTCGATTTTGCAGAAGTGCTAGAACCTGAACTAGTTTCAACAATGACTGAACTAAAAAATGAAAAGTCGAGTAGCCTAGACGATATAACATTAAAAGTTCTAAAATATGCCATTCCATCTATATCTGAAATTCTATTGACTCTTATGAATCACTCTATGATGAAAGGCATATTTTCGAGTGTCTTCAAAACAGCCAAAGTTATTCCTATTCATAAAAAGGGTTCACATGAAGATATAGATAACTATCACCAAATATCGTTACTGAGTATTCCATCTAAACTTATTGAAAAAACAGTAGCAAATAGAATTACTGCGTTTCTCGAAAAATACAAGATTTTAATCGAACATCAACATGGTTTCAGAACAGCTAGATCAAAAACTCTCACCATCTAATGAACGATCAAACTGAATTGAATAATTCACCTTTATTGAATTTGTTCACACGCAGGTAATAATAGTTAGGTATATTTACATGTAGACTTTCGAAAAATGTATTGATACCTGACTTTTTCAGGTATATTTTTTGAGGTAGATTTATTACTTAGGTAGACGAATAGGTGCCTGTTCCTGTGGGGAAGTAGTGATTCACATTGAATTTGAATCGCTGGGGATTGAATCCATTCCGTTAAATCCATTCTCAGAAGTTTATTCCACATATTTGGTATCTGTAGAGAAGTGTAGAGTGTAGCACTCAGGCCGCATGTGACCCATTGTACATCCTCCCGAGGAGTTGTCCTCCTAGGTCATCGTCCATCCTGTCCTTTCCAGGAAGGTGAGGGAGCTTTCCTGCAGGGGCAGCAGTTTCCTTGCGTTTATTCAAGGCGGAGCCTTGCTGTTGGAGATGATCTGCTATGTCCAGCCTCATTCTAAGCGGTAGATTGGGGTGGACATTTCCGTTCATCCCTTACCACTGCCTTAAATTGGGGTAAGCACTTATGTCCAGCCTCGGGATTGGTTTTTGTTTTCATTTTTGTTTCTGTTGTTTCATTCATGTGTGTTCCCACGAGTAGCAAGGAAAGAGTTGGTCACCTCTGGCAGAGCCCCGCAGTACCAGAGGTAGGCTGATCCCAATAAGGTTCGCCCAGTTCCCCAAGGGGATCGTTTGTGATCGTATATCACCCTGCGGCCATTCAGCTGTCGGCACGATTCCTTACACCTTAGCTTGGGTAGGCTGATCCACGGTAGTATGTTTTGCAAAGGATAATGAAAGTTTCAGTTTTCCTCACCCTACATATTTCTGCAGCTGACCAGGAGTCCGGCGACCCCGTCCGTAAGGCAACATTGGCTTCGCAGACAGGGCTTCGAGTCTCCTGGCCGTTCCCCTAACCGCCACCTGGGAACGCGCCTGATAAGTAGCCCAACCCACGGGTTATTCCACATAAAGGCCGTACATGAAGTTCGAGGTGTACTGAGTTGAACCTCAGAGCAATGAGCAGCCACAATCCGTCACGTATTGCTGATATGTACCGCTCTTGGTGGAATCAAATGTGTCAAGTCAATTGAATACTTACCGTAAAAGTATTTACAAAAGAGAGACAAATATCCAATCTATTCTCGATGTTCCAGAATATCAAGGTTGCAAGTGATGTTCGCGTTCCCAATAGGCGGATGGCTCTTTTCTAGGTGAAATCCAGCAGCTTCAGGGTATCTTTGGGTTCGGAACTCAATACATGTGAACAGTACTCCAATCAAGGTCTGATCTGAGCTTTATAAAGCATCAAAAGCGATTTTTTGAAGGTTCCACCCCATGCTACTAAACAGTTTGTTGTATTTCTAATCTGATAAAATTCATAGAATAATTTGCATTGTCTAGTTACTGTATAATAATCATTGTATTCATTTCACCAAAAAAATTGGTCCACTAATACTCTTAGTACAGCCACAATTAGGGAAAGTCACAAATGTTGTTTTGTGAATTTTTGGGTGGTCTCTAGTTGTTGGAGTAAATGCAGTAAAAAAACTAATTGATACACTTTATGGTATGATTTTCACTATTAAGTGTATTATTCAGTTTTAATATGGATATTCATCAAGTATGGGCCAGTAGTATTCAATAAATGCAATAAATTTGTTGTTTTCGACATTGACACTCAATAAATTAGCACTCAACCAGTTGAAAATCATTCTGATGCCTATTTCAGTTTGTGGGTATACGTCTTTACCCAACAAAAATAAGAGCTGTGTCATCAACAACTTGACTTATTTCACCATTGAAATTAGAAATTTTGGAGATGTTGTTCATATAAAGGAGAAATAAGATGGGTTACAATACAGTTCTTTGAGGTACACACCGTGTAACTAGTAGTGGGTTGCTGAGATAATCGTTAACCTTGACTATTTGTCGAACACTTCTTAAATATTTTTCCATTAAAACCGTTAACGAACCAATGAAACTAGTCCTTGAACGATGATACAAATTGAATAGTCTTGTTTTCATCAGGAAACCCATCTGTGTGATGAAATTAAATCCTATTGTGTTCCATTGTATACCGTCATCAGGACGAAACGATAAAAACACTACGGAAAATTGTGGAATAGGCACATAAATAGCATCCAAGGAAGCGGTGCAGCAAAGTAATTTTCCAAGCGTTTGCCTTTCTAATCTACCCTCCATTACGTTGCACTGCGGATAATCCAAACTGGATTTTGAGTAGGGGTGCAACACGTTGGTTAGTGAGAGTTTCGCAGGTGGGTTTCATCTACGATAGGCAGGAACTGTCTGGTACATGGTCAGAAGTCCAATTTACGATTTTCTTCATTAATTTTTCTGATTCTCCCATTAGCTCCGCAGTCGATGTGGAGAAAATCACGGGGACAAATGGTGTTCATCAGCTGGATTATCAACGATAGAAACGAGTGCAGTTGAATGTAAATTGCAAAGTTATAGTTCAATTTTGAACTCTTGTTCACTAAAACTAAATATAGGCAGTTGCTGACTTTACTCCAACAAATGTTAGCTTGTTGCAAGAGTTTTGTACGTTTTAATTTCATGTGTTTTTATTGCTCCATACTTCTGTTTCGTGATGTATATTAATCGATAGAGAAATTTATATTGATGTTGTCGGTTTTTTTCCAAATTTAATTTTTTTGCCACTTCTCAGCTTATTGCTATGAAATGTCATTGAGCAATTTTTGGCTGATTTTCCTCTACGAATTCGAATTGAACCAAAACTCTGCCGAAATAGCCCGAAAAATTACCCAGGCATTTGGTAATGCCTGGTGTTACTCAATGCTCTGTTCGATGTTGGTTTGCGGAATTTCGTTCTGGGGATTTTGATTTCGAAGATGAGCCCTAAAGTTTTCGATCTACAATAATCCAGGACGAGAATTTGACGACCCTGGTAGAGACTGACCCTTCACAAATGGGGCTTGGAATGATTGAAGAACTGAGGGTCAGCTCTTTGTGGTTTTTGATGGTTTGAAATGTATATTTGAAAGGTCAAAATGCTGGAAAATTGGGTGCCTCACGATTTGAACGATCACCAGAAATTGTCACGTTTCGAAGTCTATTCTTCTTTTTCTGAATTGGATCCTCATGTGTGATGAAAAGTGGATCTTCTACGACAACTGGAGACATTCAGAACAGTGGTTGGACTCCGATGAGGCATAAAGGCACTTCCCAAAGGCAGAAACTCATCATAAAAGACCATGGTTATTATTTGTTGTTCACTTCAGGGTGTGCCTCAATGATATGTGAATATTCATGGGACTGATTCTATAGAAGATTATCAGTACTTCATTTGAAGAAAGGCTATACTGTTGCATCGGTGGTCACAGAGAAGGCTCAATCAATTTTTAACAGAGATAATTGCGGGTTTCTTCAGAAAAAACAATTTGGAAGTGGCATTCAGACCACATGCCAGGTTATCTCATTTCCTTTTCAATGCCAAAGATAAGGTCGACAAGTTGGAGAAATAAGCTCAAGTGTCCGGAGTGTAATAGTGTTTATGTGGGACAATGTGACCGAAATTTCTGAAAACGGTATGCTGAACATGAAAGGTCCTTTCTGCACTATGCCATGAAAGGTTGCAAACTCAGTTATTTAGAATCCTTGGAAATTCACAAGCATAAACATTGTGGGTGCAACCTGTTAAATGATCAAATAGATTCAGTTCACTCACCGGTTTTTAAATTGGCACATCCGCATTGTGAACTGTAAATTCAGGTATTCAATCAAGTCAAGTACCTTTATTTCTATCAGTACCTACAGGGGTATATAATAACGAATGTAATGAATCATTGTTAGTTTATTGCATAAGTTTGAAAATGTCAGTAATGTTAGTTACTGCAATTTCGTCCTATACTGGTAAAAAACAAAGAAAGTTCAATTTTTCTTTTCTTCATTATGATTTCCTACTACGTAGTAACGGCTAAGTCTTTATACAAAGGCTACATCCATCAATTTATTGATAATTACATTTTTAATCTGGTTGGATCATGTTTTTACAAATATATTCACCAACTTTCATACATAAGATCACACAAATATCAATCAGGATTCTTCTCTACCTTAACATTCCAACTTACTATACTTATATTTCAACTTTCCGTCAAATACTAACATAAGAACTTTCCTGATGAACTTTGATTGTTGATTGCTTGTTTTGCTACATTATGCTCAAAATATCGAGTTTCTCGAAGATTCTATTAACAGACACTCTAGATTGAAAGCCAAAGTTCTTTCACAAAAGTATACAGTATGCTCCTGCGAATGCAAAATTAGAGTCTGTTCACTTTACGATCAATAGGTCGGTAGGAGTACATATCGGATATCGAAATTGCGTTCAATTTGTGATGTGAATTTATAATGATTTGAATAAGTGATTCGAATTTGTGTTAAATGAATGGAATAATAGCATATTATAACGGATTGATTAAGATTGAGATAGAAGAGTGGTAGAGGATTGTCAAGTCAGGCAATAATTGTTTGAAAGAATGAATGAATCAATCAAAAACTGCTTTATTATCAAAGCGTGTATATATGAATGTGAATTGAACTGAATTAATAATATTTGATAAATGTATTAAAGGAGTCACTACCATATGAAATTGAATTGAATTGAAACGATAAGTCAATTATTCACAATTTGAAATATAACAAACAATAGAAGGTATATGATATCAAAGTGTACAGTTATGGTCTACTTATTATTATAGTATATCCACAGAATTACCTGAGGGACAAAAAAGAAACTACTCCTAGGAAAACTGACCTGAAATCTAATTGTGTTGGCAAATATTACTGCTCTGTAGCACATAATTCATCCAACGATATAGAATCCTATATTAATCCTTCGACATTTCCTAAGGACAACTCAGCTTCAGAAACGTTTTTCTTTCATGCCTACAGATATTATGAAACTCTCAAAGAAACTAAAAATACAAACTTAGCTGGTTGTGATGACGACCTACTTCAGCAAGTGCTGAAAATGTAACTCATTTGCTTCCATACAATAATACAGATTTTGTTCAAATCTATTCCTAACATTCTGTAGCATATCAGGTGTTATACTTCTGCACTCTGCTGTAATTAATCCGTATTATGGACGAACGGGAGACACCTGAGGCTGCAGCAAGCTGACGGGTACTTTGAGTATGATCCAATTCAACATGTCCCAAAACAGCGACTTCCACTGCTTCATTTCTGATCGGTTTCCGTGGCTGGTGTTTCACAGTACAGACAGATCCGGTATCGACAAACTTTTGGACTAACTTGGCAACGTAAGAATCATTTACATTTTTCCCGGGATGACTATTATTAAAGAGGCGAGCAGTAAGTCTAGCACAACTATTATGTTGATAATAAAGTTTAACAATTTCAACTTGTTCAGGAATAGAATGAACTTATTTTTACAGTAAAGTTGAAATCATTTCAAAAGCAACCGAACTGAATCAATGAAAGTTTGCCTAAATTCATTTTGTACACTTATCTGCTGTTGTTATTTGAACCAAAAATGCCGTTTTTTCCGCATTTTCATTAACACCAAAAATATCGAGTAAATGTTCTTGCTTTTTTTATAACTATTCAAGTAAATACAACAAATTAGGTATCATTGGAAAGAGAATTTTGTGCTCTTTCAAATGATATATCACTCGACCCTACTTTCCATTTAAAATTTTAGGGTTGTTACTCACCCTCGCTAGGGGGTTGAAGGCACAGGTAGAAAAATAAATGGGTCTTCCTCAAAAACAAAATTGATCTGTCCGAGCATTTTTGCGTTAAGTTACGAAAGAGGAGAAAAGCAAGGTGCATACTTTTCATTGGACCACTCGATATAATCTACTCTCCGTAATGATTTTTTTTGTGTTTATTCATGAGACACAGTGGTTCGAATATAAATATAGACACTAACGTGAGAATGTTGTGTTTATTGAAGTGAATTCTGCACGAATCGCGAAATTTTAGTTTACAAAGGAATCTCAGGGCTCTTTTTTGTAAAACGAAAACACTTTGAAAAACAATACAACTGCACATTCCCCAGAATGGGATACTGTATCGCAAATATTACTCTATGAAGTACTAGTATATTGTCTTTGCAGTTCAGTATCCTAGTTCGTTTGCAGCAATTTTCACAGCATAACATGAAAAAGCACAACAGTACAACAAAAAAAGTAACTATGTGTCATCAGGGTTATGAAAAAACCGTGTATCAAGTTCGAAATTTGATCTTTTTCAAATTACTATAAGATACGTTTATTCTTTGTTTTTCTCACCCAAACTGGGAGGTTAGACAGCAAATGAAAAACTAGAACTAGATAATTATTTAATTTTCCAAAAATTCAATATACATTGAAAAATAATCAACAACGGATATTGAGGTGCAATCTATTCCATGTATGGATTTCAAATAGTGCTTCATCATCAAATTCACAAATTCTTCTCGGAAGCTTATTGAAAGGGTTATATTTTTTTGAAAGATTTTAACTTTTTTTTTCAAGATAGAGTAATAGAACTGACAATAAGTTATTGTTGAATGTCTCCTTGAATTCACGATATACTCTATTGAAAAATCAAATCAGGCAATAGCTGAATCTTTGAATAACCATCAAAGTGTATTTTCGTTAAGTTATTACAGGATGGCACCGAAGAACAAAGAAAAGCTGTTTTCTGAAACGGAACGGCTGAGAGGCTTCTATAGCAGATATTCCCAAATCAACAGATAAGAGAAATCGGATTATATTGGCTTAAGAAAGGGATCTGATCGGCAGCAGTGGAATGTATTCATCTCAATTAATGAGATCTCTTTCGTTTAGGCCTAACGACTAATCCCCGATGTCATCCTTTTTATGTGGTGCGATTAGAATTCATTGCTTGTTCAGTAGCAGAGAGCTTTGATGTTTCACTATGATACTGTTATAGTCAATAGTTTACTCAGTACTAGTACTGAATACATTGTGGAGAATGAGTCAATCAAATCATGAAATACTCCGTATTAGTTGACTTTACAGATAATCTATCTACGACAGTTATGACAACGAAACTTTCATAAATATAATTCAGTATTTGATTGATCCACAACATGTTCGAAGGTTGTGAAAAAAATTGAATGGAAAGATATTGCAAGAGGATAGTACAATAATGACCTTTTAGATAAACTATATGTTTCAATTGTTAATAGAAATCATGAAATTGTAAAACAACAAAAGTTAGTTGGCGCTATGGAGCGACTTCATTGATTCCAGTGGCGCATTTGCCTTTTCAGCTCCAGGAAAACCCGGAAAAACCCGCAACACCACATCATCCGAAGATTTTGATCCGCCAATGTCCTCTCTCTCATGAAACAAAATGTAGGATGTCTCCAGAAAAATTGAATAATTTTTATTTATGAAAATTCGAAAATAATTATTTGGTTGATGCGGAATTCTGCTGATGCCCATAATAGCGAAGTCTATGCAAAGTCGAAGAAAACATATGTAACTTATTTATACAAAAAATACTTACTATCAAAACAAATTAGAGAATATGGGACACCATCAGGAACAAAAACAAATTTGGAATATTGTGAGAAACAAAACAAAAAACAAGAAACACAAAATAGTGAGATGCATTGAACAACTGGTACTACTTTGGCGAACTCGCTTCACTATAATATCTAGTCAAGCAAGAGGCCAAACAGGGCAGGTTACTTTCAGAAGAGGTGTATTTCAGGGTGATTGCCTCAGTCCCCTTCTCTTCTGTATCTCACTATTGTCATTATCCGTTGCGCTCAGAAATACTCGAGGGTATAACTGTGGCACCCCCGGAAACCGGAGGCACAAGGTCACTCATTTGTTTTATATGGATGATCTTAAACTTTATGCCTCCGGAGAGAAGGATCTCCATCAGGCCTTGAGGGTGGTGGAAGAGTACACGCATGCTATCTGTATGATATTCGGGATAGACAAATTTGCAATGGTCCATCTCAAAAGAGGACGATGCGGGGACTACGGAGAGGATGTGCAGCTCTCAGATGGAAGTATCCTACACCATCCGGATGCCGGAGAGACGTATACTTACCTCAGGGTGTAACAACGTCACTTACAAGAGGTAACACCAGTGAAAAACCCTTTCCGCGACAAGTATCATCACAAAATTCGACAGATCTGGTCATCGGAACTGTCGGGGAAGAACAAAGTAGCTGCAACAAATATGCTTGCCGTTCCAATCTTACTCTACTCGTTTGGAGTAGTGAAGTGGACTCGGGAGGAGCTCTGTATCATCTCGATGTGAAGAGCCGAAAAATGATGCATCTCTATAGAAGTTTGCATCCCAAATCGTCCGTTCCACAGTTATACTTCCCCTGACAACAGGAAGGTCGCGGACTTTTGAGTTTGGAGTATCTACATGACAGAATGTTACTGGATTCAGCCTGTAAAGTCGTCAGGAGTTCGGATCCCCTTCTCTGCATGGTTCGTGACCATGAGAGAGAAGGAATTGGAGCATTTCTCTTCAGGGCAGCTGCCCGAGCAGCTGATGACCTTGGTATAGTTTTCGTCAGGGAACGAGGTGACCACAACTCTGTCACCGAGTTGGAACTAGTTCAGCAAAAAGCTCAGATAAAAGCCGCAGAGATCACCTCACTTCTGCGGAAACACAAGAATAAGCCAATGCATGGGGTCTTCTTCAATAACATTGGAGACCTTGGCTTCTCAAAGCGCCTGACGTTCGCTTTACTCAGGTCGAGTGGGCTGAAGTACGTTGTGGGGAATGAGAAGTGCTGAATTCATTGGAACTATTCGTTCTCCACCCTCCGGCTCATACAAGCTAATGAGCCTGATGTAGTCCTTCTCGCCCACCAGAGCAAAACGATATTTGTCGTGGAGTTTTCAGCTCCTGGTGAGACAAATATCGTCAGAAAAGAGGACGAAAAACGGCTAAAATATCGAGATTTTCTCTTCGAACTCCGCAGACTCTATCCAGATCATTCTGTCAAGATGGTTATTCTGATTATTGGGGTCCTTCGTGGAACGATGCCCTTTCTACTCTCAAATCTTAAAATCATACCGGCTTGCCGCACTAAGGCAGAAATCTTAGCCGCACAAATGCAGATGTCTGTCATTCTTGGCTCACTGCGCTTGCTCAGGGTACATGATTCTCGGGGTATATGATTCTGGGTAGTGGTTATTGGTTGATAATGCTGGCGCTCTCCCGAATGTATCGGGGTTTCGGGGGATCAAAATCAAAAAATCTTCATTTCCGTAGACCTAGGGCATGGAAAAAGTCACATAACTCAGTACAATTACAATGAGGTCACAATCATGAACGAACATAATTATAAGACATATTATATAACATTTAGACCATAAAAGGGATACAAAAATTGAAATTTAAAATTCCAAATCAGACTGAAAAAATTCATCAAGCGAATAAAATACCTTTTCACTTAATAGTTTCCGAACTTTTTGTTTAAAGAGCTTTACACTAGTTATTTTTTTAATGGATATTGGGAGCTTGTTGTACAGTTTTATTGACATGATATGAGGTCCATTAGTCACCTTGGCTAACTTATGATTAGGAATTGAAATGTTATAGTTTTTTCTCAGGGTGAAGCCTGAAAGAAGACATGTATCATCTCTGTTCTGAAACTTGGAGCAATTTGATTCAACGTAGATTACGCAATTAAGAATATAAATGCAAGTAACAGTTAATATATTCAACTTTGCAAATGGTGGTTTACAGGAATCGAGTGGTTTTTTGAAACGAATTGTTCTAATGATCTTTTTCTAGAAAATGAACAAGTCACTGATTCTATTGCAGTTGCCAAAACAAATAACACAGTAATTGAGGGCAGAGTTAACATATGCATAATAGTAACTCTTAGGAATTTCAATAGACACAAAATTACGCAGATTCCATATAACGAAACAGTGTGTCGCTAATTTCTTCAGTATGAAATCAACATGATGATTCCAATTGAGTTGGGAATCAATAAAACTGCTAAAAATTTTTTATAGTTTACCTGTTCAATACTTTTAATCTCAGACCTAACCAATTCACTACAATCAGTTTCCTGAATTGTAAAGAGAATGGTGTTGGTTTTAAGGTTGAAATAGGGTCTCACCAGCGCACAGTACGGTAAAATAAATAATAAGCTCATCCTGTATTTCATCTTGTAATAGTCCTTCTCGACCACCAGAGTAAAACAATATTTGTCATAGAGTTTTCAGCTGCTAGCGAGACGAATATCGTCCGAAAAGAGGAGGAAAAACGGATAATATATCGAGATTTTCTCTTGGAACTCTGCAGACTCTATCCAGACTGCCAAGATGGTTGTTCGGATTATTGGAGTCCTTGGTAGAATGATGCCCTCAATAGTCAATCTTTAAATCATACCGGCTTGCCACACTAAGGCAGAAATTTAAGCCGAACAGATGTTATATATTCTCGATTTATCCGACACCGAATCAGGAGTATATAAGCTGACTTGTAGCTCTTGTCCAAAACTGTATAGGAATTAAAGAGCATAGAAGTAGTTTCATAAATAGAAAGGCCAATTCCACATTTGCAAACCACCTTTCAGCAGAAGGACATGAGTTCAATCATGAATACGATGTGTTACATTTAAAAGAGGAGAGTTTGAAACTCAATCTTCTAGAATGTTCAGAAATCAATAGATTCAGGAATTACAGAATGAACAATTAGAATTGAATTACTCTCCGTTACTCCGTTACTCC